>BHFT01077739.1:0-11003 GCA_004320025.1 Laticauda laticaudata
AGAAGTCCTGTTGTCCAAGTCCTTCTTGCCTCGCAGCCGCGGGTCCCTGAGTGGCCCACTGTGATGTAGAGATCGCATCTCTGCAATGTGTCCAGTTGGATATGGCTCCTGGTGTTATCAAACAACATACATATCTCCATCTTTTCCTCCTTAAGCTTTTTCAATATGGAAACAAAAACAGATGGAAGAAGCAATGAGAAAACTGAAAATGTTTCCTGAGAAAATACTTTCTGAGCGCAATGCTTTGAAATAAAATTTCAAAGAGCAACACCAGTTCAGTTTTGGTTTGCACAAAAAATAATAAGGCTGCAAAATAGACCGGGAAGGTCCAAAAACATTGTAGAAAAAAAGCCAACCATTTTTATACCTTTACCAAGAAGAGCCAAAAACACCAAGAAACAGCTTAAACATAGTGGGACATGTCATTACATTTGAGGACATGATGGTTTATACAGGGGTGGGATATCCAGACAAGGTTAACTACTGGTTAGGGATTTACGAGCTTCCCTGCAAGCTGTGAGCTGCGCGCCTGTAAATCGTCATTAATCATCATCAAATGCTGCGTGCAAAGAAGCAGCCTTTGAAACAGGCTCTTTTCTCTGCTTTTTTAACTGCAGCTGTGCCTCATTCGGCAGCTGAAGTTGAAAAATCAGGAAATAAAGATCAGGTAAGAGCCCAGGTGGGCAGGTGGACAAAAACATCAGCAGACATAGGACCGATTCTATGTCTACTGCTCTTCAGAGCTAGCGATTCCACAGAGGTGGACAAAACCAGTAGAAACCCACCCCTGGGTTTATCTACCTATAATAAGATTGAAATAGTTATAGGTCATTTACCAAAAAAAGGAGGAATACAGCTTAATCTATTGTTCTAGATTAACAAAGCTTGAAGACTGAAGGGAAGTCAAGTAGTCTACATCCCATTTGAGAGACCATTGACACTTTTATTTTATAGGCTACACCCAACAATATAGCCAGTTTCCTGACAGTCTTTTGATTTACCAACGCTAAGTAGACAGGCTCAGGAGAGTTGAAGTAGATATTTGACATTGCAAAAGTCTCTGAACTTTTAATTGTAAGAGACAAAAGATTCTAGTTGCAGGGATATACCGAGAGGTAGGTAAACCAATATGTCCCATTGGACGTGATACTGCCAATGTAATGTGGATTATGAAACAAAGTACCAGTAATACAAATCTCATTTTCAACTCAAAAGAAGAGAATAGTGGCTAGTATTATACTTTGTTCATTATTCCTGTTCCTCAGATTAAGATTGTACCTTAAATGTACTCAGTCCTGGAATTCAGAAAGTGTGAAAAGCCCCATTACTTGACTTTACTATTAACTGATTAATCGTCACAGCTGCTGTTTATACTTATTTAGCTTTGTGGATGTTTTTATTGCTTTAATATCTATTAAATTGATTTAGAATTTTAGAACTGTAAACCACAAGAGTCACTTGGCTGAGTTGGGCAGCAGTATAAATTAAATAAATAAAATATAAATAAATAATTTGGACAATTCTGGTTCTTGTTTTGCCGTACTTCTAGAAATTTCTGCTGGAAAAGAACCTTTCTGGACTGAATTTCTTGTTAAGTTTGATTACTGTTTCAACCATCTGTGTGATTGTGTTATTTTTCACACACTGTGCCTACCACACCTTTGATTAATTATCGTCATTGCTGAAATAGGAATAATCTGTTCAAACAGTAATATAAACATACAAATTAACACATCAGTCTATCTGCAATATGTTCATTATGGAAAAAAAATATTGAGACTAGAAGGACTATATTTGAATTTGGTGCCAATAAATACCTTCCATTTTAGCTCTTGACACCTAATTAAAGATAGTGTGATATTTCAGAAAATCAATTGGCTTCTCATTGTTTCCATCTGGAAGGCACTGAATAAAAACAAAACCCCCCATTTTCTTCTTATTCCTGTGCAGTTAAGAATATGCAGCAGGAATAGTTAATGCACATTCCTAAGCACAAAACCAATATAATTCAGACAACACATATGCTTATTATACGGAAATAGCCTGTTTGCATACATGAATGCACAAACCAGTGGTGGGATTCAAAATGTTTTACTACTGGTTCTGTGGGCATGGCTTGGTGGGCGTGGCTAAGTGGTCATGTGACTGGGTGGGCATGACTTCTTCTTTTTTTTGCTTTTTTGCAGCTACCCACCTACCCATTTTTTGGGCCTTCTGGGCCTCAGGGAATCCTCCTTGGTTAAGCTAGGGGAATCCTGGCACAGCTGATTATATGAACAGCTGATTGTCAGGAAGGGGAAAAAAAGAAATAAATACCTTTAGGGGCGAGTGAGCCAGTGGTGACCAGGAGATCGGGGGGCGGGGGGGNAGGAGATCGGGGGGCGGGGGGGGGGCAGCCAGAACTTACTACCGGTTCAGCAACCCATGCCAAATCTTTGCTACCGGTTCACCTGAACCAGTGAAAACCAACTGAATACCACCACTGGTATAAACACACACACACACACACACACCAGGCTGGAGGAGGAGGGGGAGAGAGGGAGAACTGTTACCTTAAAAACATAAACAAGTCAGAAGCACCAACACAAAATGCATATAGAAATGTTGCCTATTGAATGGTGCTGGCTACCCTTACTTCACGTTTGAAATATTTGTGTAAATTAAAAAATCATTCCATGAACTAGGAATGATGAACTCTCCAATTCTCAGCAGAAGAGCATTGTAATTGGAGCAATAGCATTCTTGTATACACCAAATCAGACATGTGAAGACATCTTGATTGAGCACTTTTTCTTATTTGTGGAAAGATTTTGCATAAGAAAAGCTTTACCCTAAAGGTAAAGACATCTCAACAGTGTAATCAAATACCTAGGGAGCTAGTGGTTCTATTTCTTTGGATTTCTTCCAACAGAGAATAAATACATATTGGTTGCAAAAGACTTAAGGGAAAACTATCTTAGCAACCTGAGATATTACCATTCCCACTGGTAACCTGTTCAGTGAAACAAGAGAGGTGATTTTGAATATTTTCTTACTGCAAGAAGTTTGAGTTTGGTATGCAGGAAATGACTTTCTCTTGAGTAATTCCCAATCTAAAATATGCTGGCTGTGGAATCCTCGAAATTAAAACACTCATATCTTAATGTTTCCAAGTTGGACTACAGAATGCACTTCCCAAAGAGGTACATTGAGCCTCCCTTTTCCAATATTTAATAAAATTGCATATGCCATTTCATCATACATGCAGTATAAGAAATAAGCTCTGCCTTTCAGGTCACCAATGGTAAGTTTGCCTTGACTTTAACCACACTGTTTTATCTTTACATTTTATAATGTATGTTTTAATTACTATAGGCTGCTTAAGTGTTGGACACACAGAAAAAGTAGGATACAGATGTAGTTAGCAAAGCAAATAGCATGAATAATCTGGATCTATGCACTGAATGGTAGATTAGATTCAGTGACCAAAATGGTGGCTTGATTCTGTAAAAAATGAAAAAGAAAATTAAGCCTCTCATTATTTAAAAATGTATTTTATTTATTTGAAAAGTATTTTAAAAAGGAGGAGAAAGGGGAAGAGGAATTTGACTGAGGGCAATCAAGACGCATTGAGGCTTCACTGTTATCCTTCTCTTGTTGATGGAAAATATTTACAGAGATGATATGACTCTCTTCAAACAGATGTAGTGGCATGTCATGATTCCTGATTATCTTTCTGGCATACTTGGTATGTAACCAAGTTTTATATATACATACAGGGAGAGACAGAGAGGATGTAAACATGGCAAGTCTCATTTCTCATCGTCTTTTCCCTGTTGAAGGTTGGTTTTTGTGTGTTGTATGAACATTTCCAGGAGCAGAAAGCAATGATGAATCAAAGTTTTAAAATTTTAACAAAAAGGAAATCTATTTTGTCATAGAGCCATAAGTAAAGCCCAAAATCTAGACAGTGACATGCTACAGGAGTCTAACAGTTCTCTGTGTATTTATGCATGGGAAGGAAGGCAAAAAGAAATTACCGCAGTGTAGCAGTTTCTTAAATAAAGAATAGGCAGAGTTAAAGAAAAGGATAGCAAGTAAATCCTTAACTCTTTATCCTCATTTTATTGTTCCTTTGGGGGCAACAGGTTACAAGGAATTGAAGAGGTAGTACTATTGGATTTAGACCATAACATTCCCACTGTACTTTTTTTCCACATATGATAGATTTTATAAAATTATGGCAAATGTTTGTAGACATTCTGGAAATCTCTGAGGTACAGAATCACTCTCAACACTTTGAGAAAGTCCAATTAGTTTCATGTTTGACTTCCAGATATTCTGCTTCATTTCTAAAACCGAAGAACCTTTCTGAAGTGATCCAATTCATTTCAGTGTTTGAATAAATATTATGATTATTCCTACTATTGGATATTTCAGTTTTGGGTTACATTAAAAATAATGTTACATGTCTTTCAAACATTTTAAAAAATACTTTAAACTAAAAAGACTAATACCAGCTTATTTCTGGTATTATTAAGTAATGTTAAATGCACTTTTTAAAAACTTCTTTCTTTCGTAAAATAAAATAGATGTGTCAAAATAACTGTTTTTCCTGATTCTTCATTTGAAATGTTCGGTGCCCTTTTTTTTTTTTTAGAAGAAGGGAGAAAAAGAATAAGTGAAAGAGAGCATTTCAGACTGAAATATCATACACAGTCCTCACTGATCAGGGCCATAATCTATTAAAATGTTAACATGAAAGCAGCAAAACTTTAATTATTAAAATTAAATTACCAAAGCATCAATTATGTCTCCTCCAATAGCTATTAATAATTTTCTCACAGAGATAACAATTACCCAATATTTG
The DNA here is from genome assembly GCA_004320025.1 of Laticauda laticaudata. Lineage (NCBI taxonomy): Eukaryota > Metazoa > Chordata > Lepidosauria > Squamata > Elapidae > Laticauda > Laticauda laticaudata. The sequence goes on from BHFT01077739.1 coordinate 4,850, forward strand.
CATTTATTCATTGATGTCATGATGCATTTATTATGATAACATTTTACTGTAATTGCTCTTAACATGTCACTTTCTCTTTCATAATATATGGTGAAACAATGTTCATTAAAATAATGAAATGAGGTGATTTAAAATTTATTTTCTCATTTTTTTAATTTTTTTAAATTGTATTGTTTCTGAAGATCTAAAAATGTATTTAATTGATATTCATATTTTTCACCAAGACACATTAGATTAAGGTTTGTAATTATTTATATTGTTCTTTGAAATATTTTGCCAGAAAATATTACTTGAAATTTTGGTGAACTGAGATTTATATACTGAGATTTATATACACCAGCAATTTCCTATCCCAAAATGAACCCCTACACCAGTGGTGAGATGAAAAAAAAATTACTACCAGTTCTGTGCACATGGCCTGATGGACCATCAGCCTGATGGACCATGGCAGGGGAAGAATACTGTAAAATCTACATTCCCTCTCCATCCCACTAACCTGCTTTCCAGTTCCATTCTCCTGTGCAGGGCAAAAAAAGAAGACCCAGCCAATCAAGATGGCTGACCCAGAATAGATAGGGGCAGGGCCAGTCAGAGGTGATATTCTGAACTACTCAAAATTTCCACTACCGGTTCTCCAAACTACTCAAAATTTCCACTATCAGTTCTCCAGAACTGGTCAAAACCTGCTGAATACCACCTTTGCCATACACCAAATATTATAGTAAAATAGTAAATTAAAGGAAATTAAAGGAAGTTCTGATCTGATTCCTGACCAAATTAGCAGTCTGAAAAGCAGCATTTGTAGGTGATAAAAGCAATATAAAACCTTATGATGTTATATGACCTTGGTGAGGTAGGTTAGAGTTATGAAAATAAATGGAATGAATAAGTAAGAAGTTAAAACCAGCAGTTAAAACCTATCAAAATGTGTGTAAAAGGCTAAAGGCCTATTTAAAAGTTATGAAAGAAGTTAGATCCCTCAATACCATGAAACAGTGGTGCCAAACTTGCGTGGTCATGGTGGCTAACCCTTCATTAACCAGGCATGGGCATGACCACCAGGTGATGCATCTGGCCGGTGGGCCATGAGTTTGACACTCCTGCCCTACAAGATGCATTGCAAGTAAAAGGGGTGGCAAATAATACAGTATCTTAGTATTCTTTTAAGATCAATCTGGATGCAGCTATGTGCCACTTGAAATTTCTAGACTAAATACAAAGACATCTCCATATACAATGCATAACTATAGTCAAGCCTGGAGGTTACTAGAACAAGAGTTAACATTTTAAGATCAATAGTTCCAATAAACAGACACAGTCAGTAGGTTAGCCATTTCTTTAGAGATAATTTTAAGCCAGCTCCTTTGTGGAAAGAGTTATTCTACCATGTTTCTCCAACAATACGGCCTCCACCAATAGGAAGCCCCACCATGTTTTATAGGCATTCAATTTATAAAGAGAACCTACGTTGAGCCAAGTGCATTTTGCGAGGGAGATCCACACGAGGAGGCAAAGCCCCTCTCCCACAACCCTCTCTCCAGGCACCCGCAGAGAGCCAGTCTCTTTGCATAGTCAGCTCCGTGCCAGCAGGTATCTGGTTTGAGCATGCCAACGATGGAGAAACCCCCGACAGCTGCACTACCTGTGTGGTTTTGAAGGACCCCCTGACACAGTGTGAACAAGTTGAGAGGCACTCCACACAGCCCAACCCGCCCAACTCCACCCCCAGCTCCACGTCCACCTCCACAGCAAGCAGAGAGCAGACCCGGAGCCAGAGCCACTATCCCGCTGATGATCGTAGGGACTACCTGCAGAGCGAGAAGCTCCTTCTTATCACACCACGTCCACCTCCAACGCAGCCTTCCTCTCTGTCAACCAACCCTCGAATGAACATTTTGGAAACATGTACAGGGTGTGAAGGACAGGATCACTCTCTCTCTCTCCCTACCCAAGAGAACTGCTCCACCCAGTCAGCCTGGATCCTCCACCCCATATGTCACTGCCTCCAAGGCTTTCCACAGCTCAGGCTACTCTTCAGGAGGCGCCAGCAGCACAGGCAGCCCTTCCAGTCCAGGCACAGGTAATCGGACGCCACCGGGTCACTATGCACCAATGCCAGCCACGCACAGATGCTCTCTTTGCCACAGTTGCCACCCACGCCTCACCTCCGCCTCAGCTGCGACCCAGACAGCCCCACTACACTGCTCCTTCTCTCCCCCCACAGCCAAGAGCCTGGCCTAGAACATCTGTCATCTGGCTGAGCACCCCATGCATGGAGGAAGGGGCTCTCAAACCACGGACTGACCACTGTCTGAGGTCACTCTCTCTCTCTTTGTCCTCTCAGGGCCAGCACCCCAATGGTGCCTCGACCAGCACTCCAGCAGCAGCACCTCAACAGCACCTGATGCTTCCCCCCTGAGACTGGTATGGCCTCAAGTGACCAAGAAAGAGTGCCAGAGACTGGTGGCTACCTGTTGACTTTTTTCTTGACACTTACTGGGTCATTGCTTTTACACCTTGTATTAATAAAGATTACTTTGCTTCACACACTTCTTCATTTAGCTTTTGTTCTATATTTGGTGGAAACTTTAAAATGGTTTAAGCCATTGCATGCTGTTGTGGATGTTAAGTATCTCTGGGTATTGGCAGGATACCTGGAGGTAATAGGTGGGATGCTGGGCGATGCCGGGTCATGTAATAGCTTGGATAGATAACCCCTGCAACTTGACTGTATGGTCACACCTCCAGGTCCCACACCCTTTGGCCCTTCATTCAATAACAAATAACATTATCCACACATTCAACATAAACACAACTCTTTATTAATGCCCTGTTCATTGTAGCCCACCCAACATACATGGCCCAATCTCATAAGTTGATGAGACAGGCCTGAAGGAAGCATCCCTTAATCATCTATCATCCTGTCTTCCACTCCACGCTCCCGCTGGGGAGTTTGCACCAGTGTCTCAGGAGGTTCGCTGCTTCCTTCCCTTCACGTGAGGCTCTACTTGGGGCCTGCACACCTGCAGTGTCTTCAGGGTTGTCGGCCCTTTGCCCTCCATTCCCAGGCTCATTCCCCATTGCCCTTGCTGGACCACGAGCCCTGTTCATGCAACATGGTACGGCCGCATGAGTTGTGCAGATTGCAGCAAGCCACATCCTCCTCACCGGTCTGGGCGAGGCTGCATGGGTGAGAAGTACCTAACCTGTTTGCCAGGATGCCAAAGCTTTTCCCACCCGCCTTGCCGCTGAACAGCCTGTGTTGAACATTCCTCTCTCACAGGTGAGGACATCTGAATTAGCTTCATGAGTAGTTCTAGGTGAGAAGGCTCATCCCCCACATGAAAGTGCACATCGTGTGTCGTTGGCAGGGGTCTGGATCTTGGGAAGCCATGATGAGTTGCATTCCAGCCCCTTCCGGAGCTACTGGCGTTGTACCTGGGCTCTGGAAGATGAGCCCGCTTTAACTGGAAGATCCGATGAAAGAACTTGTAGTTCAGCATCGTCAGGCGAAAGAAATGATGCTGAAGAAGCCCTTGTAGTGAAATAAAAGGACCCTGACTGGCTGGAGCTTCTGCAGGCCACGTGCTTACCATTCATGGGCTCCAACGGTGTGGAATTCCATTCTGATACCACTGCTCTGCAACTTCTTCCACCTTCTTGTGAGGCACTGGGAGCTCCTCCATTTCATATGCCTGCACCACTTCTCTACCACCAATCTGATGGTGTGGTGCCACCCTCCAGCCGTACTGCATGCTCCTTACGTGGTCCCTGAGGCCAGTGGTGCCAGAGTCAGTCACCTTCGAGCCAGGCCAGCGGGCCGGAAAAGTTGGTGTTGCCTGGTCACCTGGGTCTCAGCTCTCCACAACTTCGTCAAACATGGCTGGCAGCATCCTCATAAGTTTGAATGCACGAGGGTCTTCGGTTCCTCAGCTCCACCACAAGCTTTGTCAGGCCTTACTCGGCTCTTCTCCCATCCATCTTTAGACCCAGACACTCTTTTCCACTTCCTTTCTCCTGTAGACAGTGAAAGCTGTAGATGGCTTTGCACTATTGGAGAACGATGTCTACCAAAAGGAGTGTGTTACGATCCATGGTGGAGGATGACGGATCGTGTGGAAGAAGCAAGAGCAAGATAAGCTGAAGAGCTGTACAGCAGGCTACTGTACTGAAGTGAGATCCGGTGGTTCCTCCCTTTTTTATGGAAATATCGTTTTTCACTCGTGTTCCTTTTGATCCTCTAGGCATCCTGCAGGAATCCTAAATATCCGAGATAGGTCCCCTGCGAACATTTTGTGGATGCTGATGTGAGGCTGCATCGCTTTCATCCTTTCTACGTCCGTGCTACAACGCTTTGTGTCGTCTGCGTCCGTTTCACTTCCTCCCTGAGTCCGTTTTCCACTGGAGGGATGTGAGTTCATGAGCGGCAGAATGCCTAGCAGAATAGCGCACGCGTAACGGTGAACGATCTTAAGAACGGATGTCCCCGTATCGTTTGCGGAATGCAACAGACGCGTGGTAACATTTTCCTTAAAAAAAGTTTGCAGCTCAAAACTTTTGAGGGAGATTGTCGTCGGGGACGGAGCTGGCGGATAGGAGGATGAAAAACGGGGCGTGATACGAACGAAAACATCACGTACCAACGGATGGCAAGTGTTTCTCTCCATTTTACATCCTCTTTCCACCGTGTGCAATGTGACATGGGCTTAACTTTCAAACTTTCAGTCCTAACTCTACCTGTTAATTTTGTAATCGTTCTTATTGGCTGTTATACTTCATCATTACATTTTATTGTAACGTGCCAGCCCCAGAGTCACTTAGGTGACGGGTGTGAAATATGGACAAATTAAGAAACAACATATTTGCCCTTTTTCTTTTTGCTTTCAATTGATTTTATTAGTCTAGAATGTCTCACATACAAATGACTTTGTATTTTGATTACCTACATCAATTTTCATACAAAAGGCAAGAATGGTTGTTACGAGAGGTATAAATTCTGGAGTTGGGTATATACCGTGTTTCTCACATTAAAGCGGGCCTTATATCTTTTTTGAACCCCCCAAAAAATTGCCTAGGCCTTCTTTTCGGAGTAGCCTTAATTCCCCCCTTAATGCATCTCGGGTGGCGGCGTGACATTTTGGTTCGGAGACCTTTTCTTCTCCTTGCTCCACGGCTTAGAAGAACCTGCCAGTGTGGTGCAGCCACGTGCGGCCAGTCAGGTCCTCTGCAACCTGACCCTAGAGAACACTGCTTCAGCCTGCTGTCGCCCGCGTTCCGAGGAAACGCTCGCCGAGAGGATCTCTCCTCTTCCTTCCCGCAAGGTCTGCGCTGCGGGCTGGGAGGAGGAGGTGCAGCCAGTTCCTTCTGCTTGCTGAGATGTAGAACCCGGCTTTGCACATCAAGCGAACCACTGCTCGCCGACGAATTAAGGACGAGGGAGGAGGAACATTTACGCACCCGTGGCCACTTTCCCGGCTCGCCCAAGCCCGCTTGCTCTAGTACAACCTGACGGATGCAGCAGAGGGTCTGGCAGGGAGGGTGCCACTCCTGTGGGAGCCTGCTGCCAGGAGGAGGGCCCACCGTCCTCCTTTCCCGCACAGAGTCTCACCAAGGCGCGAGCCCTCCCCGGACCCTCCGCTCATACCCGCCAGGCCACGCCAGCTGATGGACTGGCAGAGCCGGGAAATGAGCCGCAAGGCGTGATGCCGTCTTTGTCCCTTGTTCCAATCTGCCCGGGCGAGCAGTTTCATTAGTGCAAGCCGCGGGCTTTCTCACCTCTCACAAGCAAGAAGAACTGGCTGACTCTCCTCCTCAATCACAGCGCAGACCTTGCGGGAGAGAAGACAGAGAGGGAAGATCCTCTGGGTGTCGGATTCCCTCGGAACATGGCGACGGAGGCACCTGAAGCAAGTGTCTCCTCAGGCTCCAGTGCAGGAGGAGCCTACTGGCGTAGTGGCTGTGCCAAACTGCCACGGCAGCAAGCGGAGAAGGAAAGGTCTCGGAAGGTGTGAAGGTTCCCCAGTATGAAGCCCACCAACGCAGCAGCACCATATCCAGGCATGCAATACTTCCTAAATGCAACCCCCCCACCATTCCCCCCCTATTTCTCATGTTTATTTAATATGTGCCTAATTTGGGTGGGAGGCTAATTCAA
>BHFT01077743.1:0-17969 GCA_004320025.1 Laticauda laticaudata
CCAGTGGGACCGGGCCTTAAATTCTTGCTTTTCATAAGAACAAATTTTCTTTTACCAAACTGAATAAGAACTAATTGAAAAAAGTGCAGGACATATTTTATTTGCACTACTAATTCTTAGTAGACCACTTATGGACCACTGGGTTCCTTCCAATTTTTTAAATGACATTTTTGCTGTTAATTTGGGGATATTTGTTTTGGGTATATTGACATGGAATGAAAACTGCATGCATGCGGATGATCTTTATGAGAGTTGGATTTGAGGTCCAGCTTTTCTTGTCCTCTTAAATTTCTCAGATACATATGATATCATTGAAGAAGATACCCTTAAGAGAATATCACAACAGCTCAAGAGGATTGGGAGTTGAGGTATTGTATTATAGTGGGTTTGCTCCATCCTTAGTGTTAATGCCACCTCATGTTGGTGGGATATGAGCAGTCAAGCCCTTGGCCTCTTTTATATTATGCATTTCCTTGTGCTATTTAATATCTAAATGGTTATACTCAGTTTTACTGTTCATTTCAAGATGAATAAGAGATATTATGCAAGTCCTTAACCCATCAGTAGAAACTATAATTAGTGGATCTAATTATACAGTACAGGATTAAAACTGAATCCTGTCAAGACAGAGTCCCTGGCTGATAGTCCATCAAATAGTTACTTTGGTTATTCAGTAGCTCCACTGCTGGGATTCTTTCTAAAGAAGATGTTTTTGTCAGGGAACCTCTGAGACCAATAGGTGCAAGTGGGGCCAGAAATGTCTTTTCATAGCTTCAGGTAACATGCTAGATGTGGACTTTCTTGGAACTTCCATGATCCCATTACCTGCAATTGGATTATTGCGTGTATTCTACCTGGGATTATCCTAATTGATATAGAATGCAAGAGGTCTCCCATCTGAAGACAAAAATAATGCTGATCCAGAGAGCACTGCATTGAGTTTGACAATGGTTTTGAAGGCAGTTAAATTCTGAATTAAGCCAGTGAAATCCTTATGAACCGGGAATGTCTTTAGGAGTATACTCTATGTTAACTATGACATACATATTTTTTCTACTAAGAGTAGCATTTTCTTGGAAATGAAGGGGAAACAGTGCTTTTCCATTTCTCTCCTTATTTTGAGAGGTCTTTGGTGCTCTCTGAGCTTGGTTGTTTTCCTACAGTGCTTGAGGCACTGCTGGGGTTACCTAGTTTGGGTAATGAAACATCTGCAAGAAAACAGCCAAACTCAGAAAGCACCAAGAAGCCCTCATTTCAATCCTAAACTACAAATATTTTCCTTCATTGTCCTGATTCCCTCAAACAAGCTCCCCACTCACAAGTTCTGATTGGCCTATATCTTAATTATTATCTAGAAAACTGTTTTTAAAACTGTTCTGTCAAGATCTTAGAGATAATATCTGTGCTATTCCTGCCATCTGTTTGGCAATATACTGCCTTAATTTTATATTATTTGTAATGAGCAATACGATGTGTTTTTATGGTTTTACTGTTTAATGACTTGATTTTGTGAACTGTCTAGAGATGCACAATTGTGGTGGTATAGAAGTAATGGAAAATTCAACAGTTTTTCCATTGACACATATGGTAATGACAGCAGGGCTGAAATTTCCATCTATTCTTCATCATTATTTTAGAGTGGAATTTAGCCTCAAAAGGAGTGTTGGTCCTCTATTATTTGCATACACAAAATATGTTTGCATACATTTGCATATTAAAGTTGCAATCTTGCCACCAAATTTTAATAAATGAAGCCTACAGAAATAGACTATAGGGCTAAAAAGGACCTAAAGATTACCCTCCCCTGACTTTAGGAAACACCTTACTGCATGTTTAAAAATTGTTCCCAACACAATATGACATAGAAAGTAAGAAATTAGCAAGCAGGTCATCCTGTGAGATACAAAATAGGCAGAACTGGTAAGGTGGGAAACAGTTAGAATATTGTTTCAATGTATGACATATGAAAGTCAAAACTACAACACTTCCACAAAATGATTTTTTTAAAAAAATGAAAAACATGCCCCCAAAGAAGCACATAATGCATTAATCTTTGCAAAAAGAAAACAACAATAACATTATTTAAAGCAGCAGCCCACAATCTTTTGGGCACCAGGAACTGGTTCTGTGGAGAGAGGTTTTCCCATGGACTGGAGGAAGCATGGTTTTGTGTGCTACCTGCATCGAATGAATGGGGCTTTGCTAGTTTGTGTGGCCTGGTTTCTGGCATGCCACAGCCCAGTGCCACAGACCGGGGTTGGGAATCCCTCCTTTGAAGCACATGCTTTGACAAATCATATTACAGTGACAAGCTTATGCATGCTGTTTCAAGATTACAAAATTTGTATTCCAAAAATCCATATGATCACTAAATTGTAACAAAAAGCTGGAATGCTCTCTTTATTTCTTTGTTGCTTCTTGTGATTGCCTGGATTTTGGCAATCCTCCTTGGAGCTGTGAACCCTGCACAGTATTTTGAGAGTAAGTATGACTGAATGGCACAGACGTTCTTTCTAAGCAGTCTTGGACTCATTTGTGTGATGATTCATCCAAATTTAAAGGACCCATTTTTAAATAATTGGGAAAATTAAAAAGAAAAAAAAGACACATACTGATTGGATGGATTTTAGCCTGGAACATATGCATGCATGCACGCACGCACACACAAACACACTTTTTAAATCTTTATGCTTGCAATAAAAGTTCCTAGAAATAGTCCAAAGAGAATGTTATTACTCTAATGAACAGAAAAAGTAGCTGCCTGGTCAGTACTTTGAGGGCTGCTGTTTTCCTTTCTTTCACACTGTATGTAGCAGAATCAGCTTGTTCCTGACATCCTGCTGCTCCTTCCCTCTTTGTCCTATACCAGGCAGTCTGAATGCCAGAAATATTTGTATTGGTTGTCAGCATCCACATCTGAACATTTCATAGAGTTCTCGTCTTGATTGTTTTCTGGATTAAAACCATTTGGGAAGTGGACAAGATTGCCTTTTCTCTTTGTTGTCTGCCAGAGAGCAAACTTCCAGGAAAGGGAAAAAAATAGAAGAGAAACTAGGCTAATTGAAAAGATGCAATAAAAACATCCACCACTGATTACCTCTTTTATTTCTTCCTTTAAATATGCTATATGTTGCAGGTATGAGGACAGATAGGTAGTACTGGTTTGTTCATGCAAGCGAGAGAACTCTGCCTGTAAAAATGAACAATGAAGTATAGCTTTTGTTTGTTTGAATGTATATCTGCAGTCTGTGGGTGAGGTTCTATGAAAAGCATTTCTGTGAAATAGACTTAGGCAGTTTTCTTCTTGTCATCCTGATAATGACATAGAAGTAATATACTGATCGTAACATCCTTAGAAATGAATCTATTTCAGAATCTATTTCAATCTATGGTCCAAATTCTGAAGGATTTACCTCAATATAGTTGTATGACAAGAAAGAAAATGGACTTCGAATATTCTTCCCATCTCAATTCCTACTTTATTCTGATTTAAAACACCAATTTAGCTACAGATGCACACACACACTACCTTTGTCAAATTCAATGGGGGAGAAAGTAAAATCAATCAGCCTTTCAGTGGACAGTTCATGGACAACATTTAAGAAATGGTCAAACCGATTTTAGGTTAAGAAAAATGGAAGATATATAAAAGGCAGAGGTAGCACCTCACTGAGTGATGATTTTATGCAATCACTATCCATAATCCCACAGATTGGGGAGAAAGCCTTTTTGCCAGTTGTTTGATAGATTGCTATGATTCTTATCTAGAGTTATTTTCTCTTCCTTCCAAATTAATTCCATATTTTCTACAAAGAAGTTCAAAGAAAGCAATGATTGCCCAGTATGTAATCTGCATAGTTTTCTTTATTTTATATATACCATGTTAACTGCCATTTGTTAATCACAGTTTAGTACTGATGGCAAAACATGGTCCTCTAAATCCACAGTTGTAATCAGCATGATGAGGAGTGATAGGAAATACACTGAAAGGACAAATATTTACTTATGTGCAGAGAGTTGACAGAAGAGTGATTGAGAGAGAGAAAGAGAAAGAAAAAAGAATATGTTGGAAAATTGGAACTTCTTTTAAAATAAATGCATAGTGCTTTGACAATCTGACATCATTCTCATACTTTAAAATGTTTTATATTTTGAGGCATCACTCTGTATTCTCTTTATTTGTGCTGATGTATTGAATGCAATCTGAGATGTATTAATTTAATTGAAATTAATTTAATGGCCTCATTGCTGCACATTTTATTTACATCCTTATTACAGTTTTGTGTCCATTAATATGACTCACATCTATGCTATTTCTTAACAGCATAGTGTAAAAGCATAAATAAAATTGTTTCTTTTATTCAACAATCAAGAAATGAATTGATTGTTTTATATATGGATACAGATTAAAAACAGGGTTTGTTTTCAAAGGACATAATATAGTAAAATAAGGTCCGAAATCAGTGGTAAGGGCTAAAGAATGCATAGTAAGTTGCAAGACTTGGATTATAAAATTTATAAGATATTACATACCAGTGTAACAGTTTAGGGAAACACCTTAAACCATAACAAATATGAAATGGAATAAACTATTACAGACTAATAATTAATGGTATTTAAGAAATATCTGGTATTATTAGACCCTCTCACATGCTTTGTTCTAAAGCTAGTTATTAATCTTTCATATATGCATTTGATATTTCCTATTCAGATGCACAGCCAAACATGTATCAGAGCTCAACATTTGTTCAAGCTCATATTGCATGGTTGATGCATCAAATGCAAGCTGCATCATGAGAATGAAGTTGGCACAAGGTGGCAATTTAACTTGAACTCTGAAAACTGAATGTTTAAATGGAACTTTTAATACATAACTTAAAGAACCTGGTGGAACTGTAGCATATATTGTAGACTGTTGGCACAATTTTATTCACCCTAAAAGTGGCTTCTGCAAACTTAATGGAAAACTATGATATATTGAAGTTTGGGAAAACTAGCAAGTTTGTGATGAAAGTGGGAATCATTGATGAACATTTTGCATGCTAACAAATAAAGACTTCTAAACAATCCTAAAAATAATTTATTGTTTTCCACTTCCCAATGACATATTTCACAAGCAAACTCATCAGTAGAATACAGAATATAGCAGTATCATAATATGCCACGAGCAAACAACAATATAACTGAACTTTGTCCATCGTTATATTCTTAAATTTTGCATATTGTATTTCAGATGCCCTTTGAATTGTTTAGAAAAACAACCAGGAGATTCTGTAATTGAATCCCCTTTAAAAAAATATGATGCAAAAGTCTGACATGCTACTGTTAGGGAATTCCATTAATTATTTAGATAGGTACCATTAGGACTAGACTGGGCAAGCAACATTGCTAGGGCTACCAAATCTGAATAGGAAAAATCTATAGAACCATTACATGGCATCTGACAGTGTTATTTCTTTTGTCTCTACCTCCAGCTAGTGGTCATCTGCCTTTTTTTCATTCCCAATTTAGGCAATAATCTGGGGATCCATAGAAAAAACAACCCATGTTCAGTTGACTCTTAAAGGTCACATAAAAAGAGATCCTGCCCCTCCCCACCAGGATTTTGTTTCCTTTCAAGTTTCCTCTCAAGTTTCCTGTGGTCCAGTATTCACTCTTTCCTCCTTAGCTGAAGTAGTGGTATTTTTTTTTTCCTTTCTCTACACTTTTGAAAAAAAAAAAGGGCAGATGGCATAGCCAAGTACAAAATCAGAATTCAAAACAACTGCATAATTTAAAATTATATCTTTCCACTTGACAAATTACATGGAACAAAATGTCCTATGCTTTGCATTATATTCTACCTGTGGCTCAGAAAAATTAATGAAATGGGTTCAAAAGATTTAAGGTAACATTTTACTCCTTCATTCTCCCACTTTCTCCTAAAATGAACTGAAAACTTTATTTTTATGTTGTAGGAAGTTAGCACCCATTCCTTTCCTAGAAAAATGAAATATCTTAGGAAATATTAAAAAGGCAGAATATTTCCCTAAAAAGAGTAGAAACTCAGAAACAAAAACTCACCTCAGAAGTAGAAGCTCACCCTCACCTTTGTTAATGGTGGGCCATTAAGGCCTGGGCCAGAATATTTTACATAATAAAGATCTCCAGGTAAAGCTATAGCAATTGCTCAAAGCCCTTTTCATTACATCATCATCAGGGGTGGGATTCTACAAGTTCACATCTATTTACTAGGAACAGTTGTTTATATTCTAAGCAGTTCCAAGAACCAATTGTTGGAAGAAATTACTGGCCTAATCCTGTAAGGAAGGCAGGAAGGAAACATTCTGGTGTTGCTCATAGAAATTTCCTCTCCATTAACGCTTATTACATTCTTGGCAGGACTAGACTTCCTGTCTCTGGAACTTCTCTGGAGGTTTTTTTTCTCCTTTGCTGGTACTTTGCTTGTGTGGAGTGAGCATTCAAAGTTACAATGGCACTGAAAAAAGTGACTTATGGCCATTTTTCACACTTACGACTGTTTCAGCATCCCCACAGTCATGAGAGGCCAGGTGAGAAGATGTGTGCCTCGATGTGAGTGATGTTGAGTTGGCCATGCAAAGCCAGTCACATGATCACCAAGCCACGCCCACCAACTAAGCCACGCCCACAAAATTGAATCCTACCCTGATCATCATCCAACAAGACTCAACAAAGCCTGGAACTCAGGACCAGCCTACAGAGTTGTCCCTGCATGGCCCCATGGAAGTCAGACAACCAATTCAGAATACAAGCTCAAATTCAAATCTCAAGAGAGGATATAAAACCAGGCACTCTCAGGATTTCAGCCCTTCCTTCTCTTTTCCTTCACCTTGGAGCATGTGATCATCCTTCTTTGGAGCTCCAAGCCATGTGGTCCTGTCCACCATTAAACCAAATTTCCAAATAGCCTCCACGTTTCCAGTGTCTTTTCCCAACTTGGAACTGAACCCAGAAGGATAATTCTCCCAACAATGTAATCAAGATGCTGCTACAAATCCCACATAAAACTGTCAGAAGACAAAAATATGATATTTATTTTTGTTTTACATTTGGTAAAATATGTTTTACCAATGTGTAATCCCTGAGCTTCAAGGAAAATGCCTATCCTGGTTTACATTCACATAGGTGAATGTTATAGAAATATGGACAATCTAGAAGAACATTTTAAGATTCCAAAGCCTATTTTAAGATTCCAAAGGATATTTTGCAAGCTTCAAGTGAGAAGAACAGAAAGATAATTTGGCCAAAGAAAACAAGTTGCAGTTTGTCAGATGATGCCAGTGGAAATGAGTTATAATATCCTTAGTCCTGAAGTAATACTAATTATAGCAATCAGCTGAATTTAAACTAAAGCTTTAAGCCCACATAATGAAGAAGTCATCAAGTGAAGAACAATAGACACTGAAATTCATGATAACCCTGCATTCATTATTGCCACTCAGATTTCATCTTCTTTTCACATATTCACTGTGTTTATCTGGTTCAAATAATTTCTTCAAAGTTAGTACCAGTCCTTCATCAGCCTCAAAATGAAGGCACAAAATATTAATTATCATCTGAGTTGCTTTTCTCAGAATGGGTCATTTTAAGTATTTGTTCTTTTCAAAATCAAGCTGAGGATCAAATTCATTATATACTTGAATGTGAAATATACTGTTTTTTTTTAAAGATCTTCGTCTCTTTTCAGAGACAGTTCATTTACTTGTCTGTGACATTGTAAAATATTGATTTTTCTATTAGTTAATAAATGTATAATCATTATTTTGCTTATTTTGCTTACCTTGCTGATTTCTCTTGCTGTTGAAGAAGTAATGCAGCTTATGGCTTGAAACTTTTCCAATGTTTTTGTAATGGTTGTTTTATTGATTTTAGTTAAACTTAATAGGGAAAGCTGAATAAACGATAAGTAACTTATTGAATAAAAATAACACTGAACATTTTGGACCATGAACCCTTTAAACAGTAATAAAGGCCTGTTTTTGTTGGGTGCAAAAATTCAGGACCTTTGGCTAAGTTGTATTTAAATTAATGCCTATACATAAGAATCTAGTCAAGTAGTGGTCAGTATTAAATTGGCACTAAATAAGTGTTAATGGAATTCAAGAGGGGTTGGACTTAGAACATTTGTGGGAATATAACTCCAGCCTGATTGTCCGGGCTCTGCCTTTCCTTCTCTTTCATTTTGTATTTAAGTACCATTTATATCTAACAGCATTATCAGGCTTGTAACACAAAGAATTTTGAGATAAGTAGATGAGAGCGGATGGCACATCCGCTGGGCTTCCGGGGGGCCTCAGCAAAGCGGACGCGGAACGGATGCACAGCGGATGAAGCAGATGCACGGCGGATGCACAGCGGATGCACAGCAGAAGCCTAGCAGATGCCGAGCATTAATTGCACATGCAGGGAGGATGCATTGCGTCAGCCCCGCGGATATAACGGAAGCAGCTCGGAAGCAGGTCAGTCACCATTCAGCGGAAAGAACCTGCTTCAGACACATGACTGCCTTGCCTGTCTGCCTGCATGTCTGCCTGCAAGTCCTGCTGCCAGCCTTGGTGCCAGCCTCCTGCCAGCCTCCCTGCCAGCCTCGCTGCCTGCCTGCCTGCTCCGCTCCCTGCCAGCCTCGTGCCTGCGCTGCGTGCCTCGAGCGCTTGTGCCCAGTCTGCTCCAGCCATGGTTCAGCCTGCCTGCCAGCCTGGTTCTGCTGCCTGCCCGCCTCTCTGCCAAGCTGGTGCCTGCCTGCCTGCAGGCCTTGGTGCTGCCTGCCTGCCAGTCCTTCCTGCCAGCTTCCGCCAGCCTTGTTTACCGTGCGCACGCCCTCCTGCAGCCAGCAACCCCAAACATGCTGAAGCACAGAAGCTCAGCCACTCGCTCTCCATCCCTGTGAACAGCTGGACAGGGCTACCATCCCGCCTCTGCCCTCACTCTGCTTTCTGCTGGGGCTCCGTCGCAGACACCGGCCGCTCCGCTCGCTATTCCCTGGCGGTGTCCGGTCTTATTCGTTGCCTTCTGCATCTGTAGTATGGAGCCTTGAATCGCACAAGCACTCCAGCACAGCCCCTCGAGCACGCTGCACCCTCTACGCACGTCCTGAGAGCGTCGCGAGCGACCAGAGAGTGCAGAGACTCATTTTTGTCTTATAGCTTGTTGTTAATAAAGTCTATTTTTGATTCACACACTTTGCTTCATTCTTTTTTTAATAAAGTCTTGCTGAAATTTAGAAATGGATTTAAGCCTTTGCGATCGCTTGTGAGGATGGGTTAAGATAAGTGGGGATGTTGAAATAGCCTGTGGAATGGGCAGATACTTTGGCTGCGGTAATAGCTGTGGATAGAAAAACCTCAGTCAAGCAAGTGGGACTGTATGGGTCACACCCTCCAGGTGCCACACCTATGGCCTTTAAATCAATAAAATGTATATCATTGATCGCAACATGTCAACATAAACACAACTCTTTATTAAATCCCTGTTCATTGTGCGGCGCCACTAACATACATGGACAATCTCATATCAGTGTGATGAGAGACAGCCTGAAGAAGCGAGTCCATTAATCATCTATCATGCTGTCTTGCCACTCCAACGCTCCAGCTGGGGAGTTTTGCACCAGTGTTTTCAGAAGGATTGAGCTGCTTTTTCCCTTCACGTGGGCTCTATTGGGCCTTGACATCCTAGTGTCTATCAGCGTTTCACCCTTGCCTCATTCCCCAGGCTCCATGTCCCATTGCCTTGTTGGAAGTCACAGCTGTTCTGCAAGACTGGAAGCGCAGGTGCGCATGAGATTGCATGGCAGAGCAGTAAAACTTCCACATCCTCCTCCGTCTCTGGGCGATTCTGCATGGTGTGAGAAGTACCTGGTACACCTTGGCAGAGATGCCAAAGGCATTCCCATCACCCGCCTTGCCCTGACAGCCTGTAGTTGAAGATCCTTCTTCACGGGTGAGGCATCTGGAAGTGTAGCGCTCTATGAGTAGATTCTGAGGAGAGGCATCTCCCCCACGATGAAGTAGGGACTAATCTGTGTGTCGTTGGCAGGTTCTGGATCTGGGAAGCCACATTGAGGTTGCGTTCCAGCCCCTCCTTGAGGTCACTGGTGTGTATACTCTGGCATCTTGAGCAATAGCCATTGCTGAACATTTGGATGTACATGAAACTTAGTGTCAGCATCGACCCATGGTGAAGAGGATGATGCTGAGGAAGCCCTTGTAGGTGAAAATAAGTGGACCCCGACTTGGTGGAGCTTTGCATGGCCAACTTGCCTTTGCCATCTTATGGCTCCAACGGTGTGGGAAGTTCCACTCTGTACACTGCGGTCTGCAACTTTCTTCCATCCTTCTTCAGTGGAGGGCACTGAGGATTCTGCTCCTTGTATCTTCGAATGATAGCTGCAACCATTTGTGACCCCAATTGCTGATCGGTTGGGTGCACCTCCAGCCCGTACTGCATGGCTCTGTAGTGTTCCTGAGGCCAGGTACTGCAGAGTCAGTCCACTTGAGCAGTTCAGGTGGCTGGAAGTTGGTGTTGCACTTGGTCAACCTGGGTGTCAGGGGCCACAACTTCATCAACAACTGGCTGAGGATCATCATTGAATTCTGGAATCGCCGAGTGTCTCGCTCCTGATCCACCATCACTTGTCTGTGACAGTCCATCTCTTGCTCTTCTGGCGAACCATCTTCGTACCCAGACACTCTTGGCCCTTTTTTTCCCATTAGATAGAGTTCCACCGAGCCTGTAGATGGGCTTCGCACTGTTGTGCAGAAGGATATGTGTGGCTGCCAAAAGACTGTGTACAATCCACGTGACATAACTGGGATCTGTGGAGAGAAGAGCAGAAAGGCTGCAGATGAGCCGCACCGCAGGGCGCTGCTTCTTGAAAGTGAATCCAAAATGTGTTGCTCCCTTTTTATAGCTATGTAGTAGTGTCCTTTGATCTCTAGGCATCATCTAGGCATCCTCCTAAAATCTTAATATCAGAGATAGCGTCCCCTCTGTGAATGTTTTCCGTTTTAAATGCTTTAGTTCCGACTTCTGGCAGCTCTGCTTGCATCTTTCTAGATTTGGTTCTGCTCGTTCTGCATCTGTATCCGCTCTCCTCCCTGGTCCGAGTGGATGCGAGTTTGCTGGATATGCAGCGTGATGCCTGGCGAATAGCGGATGGTAACGTGATGCAGATCACGGATGCTAGTAGGATGCAGAATGACGATTGATACCATTTACCCGCAGCAAAAGTTTTGAGCAGTCTCAAACTTTCTGAGCATGAAACGTCAGTAAAAGGACGGATGGCTGGACAGATAGAAGAGAAGCAAAACGGAGGCAGTGCTAGTACACTCACATTAACAATGGAATGGCAAGCTTTTTTGTCCATTTTACATCCTCTTTGCATCCGTTGGTGCAGTGTGACAGGGGCTTAAGGTAAAATACACAGTTAAGAATATACACAACCATGTCGTCTTTTTAAAGTTTGGGGAGGGGGTAGAAGAACTGAGACTGATGCAGATTAAGACAAAACAAAACAAAGATAGAAAAAAAATAAAAAAGGAGGTATTGAAAACATATACATGTACCTTTCAAGTCAATTGTATATTTCTCATTGTTTTTCACATACATTAACATTTAAATTAAGGAATATTCCTCTTTAATTTAATATACTTTATATTGCTGCATAATATTTAAATATTTTATATTACTTGTTGTTTTTGCTATTGTGTTCTAAGCCTAATTGCCATTTGGACAGGTTTTATCTGTGACTCAGAAGTCTCACAATTATCCCATCAAAATGATCACAAAGGCTAAAATATTTTAAATGCATTAAGTTTACATTTCTTATTCTTTTTAAAACTATAATAAAAGTATAATATGCACAACCAGAAGAAATAAGACAGAGGAATAAATATTGAAAGAAAGAATGGACAGCATATTGAGTGACTGAAAGATCTGAATGGGAGAAGGAAGAAATCTCAAAATATTTAAGGGCAGGGAGGCAGAGAGACGAATGAAAATCAAACTTTTTACATTTGTGTAATCTGCATGTTAAGTTACAGAAATCAAGCAGAATTAACACGTAGACATGCTTGATGCTTTTTTAGTGCTCGTCTCTCAAAATGGGGATGGAGCCATTTGCCAAGCCCCGGGCGAATTCCATTATAAAACAGTGTTTCTTGCAGTATCACTTCCTGGTAAAGAGAGGAAAAAAAGGTCATTTATTTTAGCATTTATATTACCTAAAATAGTTATTAAGTAGACAGTAAATTGTATTGTGATATTTGAAAATCTAGGAAAAAAATCACAACACGGTGCATTCATGGACATTCAATAATTCTATCCATATGACTAAGTATTGAAAAAAAATACTATGTTGGAAGCTCAGACTGTCTGTCTCTCTGTCTATCTATCTAGTTCAGGACTAGTATTGATGATGTTACTAGTTAGGGTAATGAAATGTCTGCAGGAAAACAAGCAAGCTTAGAGAGCACCAAGAACCCCTCATAGTAGGGCTCCATTGGCATCTGCTAGCATATTATCTGATCATACTTCTCTATTGAGCCTTGGAATCTGTCTTGGGGATTGACTGTAACTAGTATATCCTTATTATGCCTCATAGCAGCTGTGCTCTATCATGGAGAGGGTGATAATGATGTTCCAGCTTCAACTGTTGCTTGTACATCCAGTTGTTTTTCCTGACCTTCTTGAATATGGAATGTAGTTGGTCCAGTTGAGTTAGCAGCTTCCTCTTCACTGTGTTGAAACATTAGGTAGCTAGCTGTTTCTCAGTTAATGTGGACACAGGCCCATCCATAATTCCCTCAAATGCTATGCTTTCATTATATCTGTTGTTGTAGAAGCATTCTATCAGTTCCAGGTTCTTTTGTCTTGTCCATGTATGGATTGTTCCAATCTAATAGATTGTTCGTTCCTCAACAACTGATACAAACCTTGTTAATTGGGTGATGTCCAAGTCAGCATGATTCTTCTAGATTGAGCTACTGGAATAATCCATACATGGACAAAACAGGAGAACCTGGAACTGATAGAATAATTCTGTCAGTTATTTGAATTTGAATTTTTGAATTCTGGACTCCCACATCAAATGTGGTGCTCTAACCATTATTCATTCCTTACATCTATATATTCTCTCTCTCTTCCTCCCTCCTTCTCTCTCTCTCTCTCTCTCCCTCTCTCTCTCTCTCTCTCTCTCTCTCTCTCTCTGTGTGTGTGTGTNGTGAGAGAGAGAGAGAGAGAGAGAGAGAGAGAGAGAGAGATGCTTCAAAAATGAATTGCAACAAGTGATTTGTGTTCAACAACTCTGCTGTTTAGTAAACATCTTCTATTCAAAATTCTCTGTGAACTTGTAAAAACATATTTGGAGTGTGAGCCAATCCCTAGTGATATTAATCACATTTTTATTCATAAATATACTTTTCCCAAAAACTCTCATTTGTCTCCCACTTGCACTGTATGAAAAGGGGGCATTTGTATAATAGCCTTTTTTAAAAGACAGATGTATCAAATGTTTCTTTCAAAGATAGTTCCTTTAAAAGTAGTACTGAAAACTAAATAGATATATATTTTTATTTGCTGAACAAATTACATATATCAAACTTATGCAACATTTTAATTATGGTGCAATTATGGTTAGAATGCAGTATTGCAGAAGCGTTCAATCCTGACCAGCTCAGGATTGATTCATCCTTTCATCCTTCCAAGATCTTTAAAATGAGAAACAAGCAATATGCTAACATTGTAAACCACTCAGAGAATGCTGTACTATGGAGCGGTATAAGCCTAAGTGCTATTGCTGTTATATAAGCATTTTATTTCTATAATTTATTGGAACTTTAATATTTTGACACTTTGTACAAACTACTTCTCCTCCCTCATCCTGCATTTCTCAGTCATGCTCCAAACACCCTATCCATCATGTCTTGGTTAAGTTACCCAACCCATTTCATGGATATTAGGCCAGGGAAAGATGAGCTGGATAAGGGTGTTCCCAGTGGAAATCACTTCTTGGCTACCTTTTTGTGTCTCCATTCCATTTGTTTTTTATTGTTAATGTATTTAAACTTGAGATCTTCCTGTAAAAGAACACAATATCAATAAAGTGTTTAAATTTTACTTCTCAGTTGTTTAACTTCTTAATTTTATAATCATTCCAAATTTTCATGAATCAGTTTATATATATTTTACTCAGAATAAAGTATTTCAAAACAAGTTGTGGAGTATTGTCACTGCAGGACACATTATAGCTGAATAATTTGTTTCTTAAAAAGCATAATGGTCCCCTTGTTAAACATATATTTTCTTCAGAAGACCCAGCAATTTTGAATTACTGCCTATTTTACTTCATAAATAAAGCAGAAACAATTAATCTTTGTTGGTAAAAGCAAAACAGAGAGATACATTGTGGAAAGATATACATATTATATATATACTTAGTGTAGTAATATGTACATTATTTATGGAGCGAAGTGAAACTTTTTATACTTACCAAAGAATAAACTAAAGAATAAACTGTGCTTTAAGAAGTACTTCTACAATATTTCAAATTACTACTATTTTGAAAAAACAAAATGGTAAATTGTTGTGAGTGATCTGATTGCAGAAAAAGCAAGAAATGTATACACTATTACTGTGAAGGAAGTACTGAAGGCAATTTTAGTTTGAATATTTAACATAGATTTATTTTAAAAAGTATACTGTTGACATTTAGAGAAATCCCAAAAGGAGTGCAACCATATTTGATAAAAAACTGTTTCTGAGGTGAAACCTATTGTTTATTTTTTATTATGTTAAATTAAATAGCAACAGAAAATGCCAAAACACAAATAAAATTATGATGTAAATGAATATATTCACAAAGAAAACACAATGCATAAATATATTTAAAAGATGAAAAAAGTATCTCTTTTTAACAGTTAGTCCTTATAATTCTGTGTGTATATTTATCTAATGTAAATATTATTCAAATGCATATATATTTATTTCTAATTTACTCATGTAACTAACATTCTTTTTTTTTTTTGCATAAACATCCCATATTTCTTTATACTTGTCCATTCAAATTCTAAGTCTATAGGTTTCTAGGTGGCAAGCGTAATCAGGTTTTTAATCATTTATCTTTCCAATGCTACAGTGTTTAATCTATGTAGCAGTGCTATTCTTCTCATGTTCAGTTCTTGGATGCTCACCTCATCCCTGGCTGGAGAGAAGAATACACAACTTGCAAACTGTCACACAGTGGAAAGGGTGATCTGTGTTGCTAAGGAACTAGAAGCTGGGAGTTAGAAAGTGATAAATGGGAAAACAAAAGTGGAAACTTACAAGGTCAGCCACTTTAGGCTCAAGTAATGCTATTCATAGGCCACTTTAATTGAAAGGGGAATGTCCAGAATTTCAGAGTGAATTAATTCTGAGCCCAATCAGGTAAATAAGGACATTTGTACAATGCTTTTGTATACAAATCCTATTCATAAATGGTAATTTTACCATTGCTACCTCCCCCTCCCCTGCAAATATGATTACTAATCCTGCCACCTACACACACCCATACCCAACATGCTATTCTTTTTCACAGTAAGCAACATTATGCAAAGAAAATGAATAAGAAATAGTAAGAGCAAAATTCAAGAGATGAAGGGAAAGAAAAGGAATAGAGCTAAACAGTTTATATTGATTCTATTCACTATACCTCTCTATATATTTTTACATTGTTGTAAATCATCCTTGCTTTCAAAAATCTACATGACTCTTCCCTTTATCCTTTAAAATTTACACCTCTCCTTCTCCGAGCAGGCTAACATTGAGCCATTCCAACCATGATTTTTTTAAATCTTCCCCTTTCTTCTTATGCATTTATACTTCATGTATTAATTGTGTGATTTGATCCTAATTCATTTTCTCTTATGAAGCAACTAAATTTGTTTTCATTTATTGATTTATTTTTTCTACAATATGGTTGTTCACAACCCAACATTAGATACTATAGACAGTTGTATAAATCTAATAAATTAATAAACCCTTCATTCTGGTTACACACTTTAGTATTCAATCCACATTCCTTCAAATACACATAATTTCTGACACTATGCTTTCTTGTCAGTAGCACAACATGCTTTTTAAATAGTTATCATCTTAGTGATGAGGAACAATGGCTATGAAAGACATGGAACCAAAGGCTTCTAGCCCTGTTGGCAATGTGGCTGCCTCTAGCAGGACTACCGGATTCTGTAATAGTTTTGTTTCCTGTGCCATCCATCTGGTAAACTCGTAAAATTAGTTTTTCTTGCCATGTACATGCGTACATGCGAATTAGATAATATTGTTTCTTCATGTTATACATGTGTACATATGAACTAGATAGTATTGTTTCTCTGTGTTATATAACATATGTGGGTATATGCATAATTTTGTATTTATTTATTCATTTTGTCATATTTATGTAGTGTATATTGGAGGTGGACACCCTCTGAAAGCTGTATGCAATGAAATTTCATTTTAATGTATGCTGATTAGTGTATACAACAAAGCCATTATTGTCTAAGATTCTGATTATCTAGACAGCTTCCCTGTACAGTTGGTTGGCCCCTATGAGATAAGACTGTTGGAATACAGAGGCCAGGGGGTCCAATCCAATAAGACACTGAGTTTGTTCTTATGGTCCCCTGATATACCCAACACTGATTTCTATCTAACAAGGTAAGTAGAATAAACTTATACATGATCATATTTGCTTCTTTGGACAAGCATTCATTTTTTGCAACAGACAAATAACTAATCACAATTTTTTTTCTGTCAGCATTGCCATGTCTTAAATAAAACTAGGAAGTTTACACAGCTAAATTAATTGTATGTAGGTTAACATATAAATTGGATTAACTCAAGTGCTGGAGGAGATAGGCAATGTGAGGGAAAAGGAATAGCAGGGAAAGATAATTTGTAAATTGGCATTCAAACTCACAGCATGTTGTTATGTTGGCATACTATCTTAGTTAGCAAGCAAAATGCATAAAGTCCAAACATTTATTGAAGGATTTTATAAATAACTTGTTTAACTAGAGTAATTATATTGATTTTATCTGGAATTCTGGGAATGATTATTGCCTTCTCTTATTTTCTCTAACTATCATTTTCATAGCTTTATACAAAATACATATTTAGTGATTTGGCTTGTTAGTGTAAGGCAACAGTCTCCAACCTTTCTGACTTTGCAGACTGGCAGGGGGAAGGAGTGATTCGACATGAGCAGTGGACAAGCGTGCTTGTGCACACAGTTCCATTTGCACAAGCAGCAGGCACATGTGCCTATTAATCACACAAATGAAGCTGCGCACATGCTTGCCCATCACTTCTATGGAGCAGTTCTGAATGGACCATGGCCTAGTAGTCATTCTCAGCCCAGAGGTTAGGGGGGTCTGGTATAAGCTAATGGTTACAATAATGGTAAGAACAACATTCTTACTAGTAAGAACAACATTCTTACTAATAAGCACTAGTAAGAACAACATTCTAGTTCTTCTTTAACTATGGAAACTCACAGGTGAGTAGTGGTTAGTCTCTCTCAGTCTTTCAGCCCAAGCTACCATACATAGCTGTTTCATAGCTGTTTCATTTTTACAGTCTCTGAGCCACATCTGGCCCCTTTGGCTGTCCCTCTCCAATCTGTGTGAGGTCAATTGGAAATAAGAAATCAAATGTAAATAAGACTTGACATGTATTTTTAAATGTTGCAGGTAGTAAAAACCCATAAAATTTACTGCTTTTTATGAAATAACATTAATATTAGTACAATGAAATTCAGCCTATTGGTTTGGTCCTGCACAGCAACCTAAACTTCTCATATGACCCTTTGGGAAAATTATTTGTCCGCTGCTGATCTAAAGCCCATGTCACACGACACCAACGGATGGAAAGAGGATGTAAAACGGAGAGAAACACTTGCCATCCATTGGTTA
>BHFT01077746.1:0-12964 GCA_004320025.1 Laticauda laticaudata
GGCATTTAGGGGTCAGGTACCTGGTATGGCTGCTGATTCTTCGGCTTGTCCCTCTGCCCGCTCAATCTCTGCTGGATCCAGGGTGGCAGCTCAGGTTCTCTCATTTTCTGGTTCCCTCGCTCTCCTGCATTATCACCCTGGTGCATCCCTCACCTCGAGGTTCTCCACGGCTTCCCTCACGAGGCAATTTATGTACCGCCTCATTTGGTTGTCAGCTGGTGTCTCCTCATACCATTGTTCCTGATTCGTCAGGTAAAGCCCGGATCCGAAATTGAAGAGGATTTCGAATGTTTTCCACCCTGGGGATCATGAAACTGATGTTTTTTTCAAAATCCAAGTTCTGCATCAAAAGTTGTGTTTTTTGGATGAATGGAGTTCTACTCACCATTTTCAGATATACCTTAGGCTAACTCCTCAAGGACAGCTCGGATCCGAAAATGATGTGGATTTTCAATGTTTTCCTCCATGGGGAACATGATAATGATGTTCTTTTCTAAATCCGATCTCTGCATCATAACTTTTGTTTTCTGGTTGAAGTGAGTTCTACCCACCATTCTGAGATATCTCTCAGAATGGGAGGGAAAGCTCAGATCCGAAAATGAAGTGGATTTTCAAGATTTTCAATCCTGGGGAACATGAAAATGATAGTCTTTTCGAAAGCCGAGCTCTGCATCAAAAGTTGTGTTTTCTGGCTGAATTAAGTTCACCCACCATTTTGAGCTATCCCTTGGGCTAACTCCTCAGGAAAACAGTCCAACCTATCAAAAACAGCGCTACAAAAAATAGATTAGGAACACAAGTTAAATAGGGAAGAAAATGGTGAGCACCTGTCCGCCCTAGACAAGTTCCAATCACCACAACCAGATGGATTACACCCCATGATTCTGAAGAAACTGGCCGACATGATCTCAGATCACCGAACTATATATTTCAAAAATCCTGGAGTACTGGGAAATTGCCAGAGGACTGGAAAAGAGCTGATATAGTTTGTCACGAAAGCAACTGTCTGTGAAGGCTCCTGGATTGGGGCTGAAAGGTGAAAGCGGAACAGTAAGCTCTGTCCCATAGTTGGGTAGACCAGGTTGCCCTGATTTAAAAAAAAACTCTTCCCCTGATACAGCCAACAAGTTGAGGAGGACCCATGGCTTAGGGGTTAATCATCTACCTAATATGGAAGTAGCCCTGGTTACCCAGAATCCCAGAAGTGTATGGCTAGCTGATGAGAGCTAAATAATTTGAAATAGATCTATACTAATCTCCCTTTATTTCTTTGTCAGTAAAACATAAATTCAATGCAAAGTAATAACCAAAAGCGAACAGACAAATCTTACTGCATTCTTTGACAAGTAACAAAATTAGTGGACCAGAGGAGTGCTATAATTTACTTGGACTTCAGTGAGACATTTGATAAAGTAGACCATAACCTACTACTTTTTCAAATCTGTTGTGATTTGTTGTTTGAGTGTATAATAATTGTCTTCTTTAAGTGTTCCGCATCTTGTTGTTAGTTGTATTCCTAAATATTTAACTTCATTTGTGATCTGGATAGTCAACCTCTCAATCAAGTCCTTCTTTTGTTTTTCCACCATATTTTTAACTAAGATCTTAGTTTTATTTTTATTTATTTTCAATCCTGTTACTTGTCCATATTCTTCAATCTTTTCTATTAATCTAGGTGCTGTTTTTAATGGTTAAAGTCCTCCTGATAAGTTGAGCCTGTCTTTTTCAAAAAATATTCTTCCCATTCTTTGTGAGGTGCAGTCCATCCCTTGCCAAATGCCCATCATAGAGGTAGTACAGAACATGGTCCAGGAATCCTGATGAAATCATCTATGTTTCCCATGATGGCTCCAAGTTCAAGAACAATGATGGCTCATTGGCCCCATACTTCTGCAGTCGTTTGCAAGAATGAAACCAGCAAATGCAAATTCATTTCCACAATAAACTCACTCACCAAAAGCTGCACTTACCATGGGAAACTTCATTCGTGGGCCGACCTGTCCATCCTGCAATATGCCCAAGCCTGCGAGCTTCGCTCAGAGCTCAAACAACGCCAGGACCAAGGAGAAACTGACCTGTACATAGGCTACCATGCTGACTGCATCAAACGGAGAACCAATGGCCCGCATCCCAACAGCAGCCCCCCTAACAACCAAAACTAGGCATGCACACCCCCAACTTCCTCCAGGTCCACCCTTACACACCTAAAATGCAAACTATTAATGCAAGAAGCCTCACAAACAAAATGTCTGAATTCCTCCTGCTTCTAAATGCAGCCTTTTTCTGCCTTATTTTTGTCTGCAAGACATGGTTGAATGGATCATTTCCAGACTCCATTATTACAGTAAATGACTATCACATTTTCCAGTCTGACTGCGATAATCATAGAGGGGGTGGTATTGCTCTCTTCTATAAGAAGTCCCTAGGTCTGAAAAAGATTAATGTTGCTTAGGAGCTTGCTCTTCCTGAGACCATTGTCTGAGAACTGTCCATAAATACCACACTTCATTTCTTGCTATGTTATAGAGCCCCCGATTACGACCTTGGTCATACAAACAAGCTAACTGCACTACTAGCATGGACAGCTTCCTGCCTGCATCCTCTTATCTTTCTTGGTAACCTCAATCTGCCTTTTATTAATTGGACCCTAAACTGATGTACAACCAAACGTATACATGCAACCCTGTACAATGCTCTTATGATTCTGGGGCTGGAGCAATTGGTAACAAACAACACTAGGCTCAGCAGTTCCTTAGATCTCATTTTCTGCAATAGCTTAAACTCAATTTAAGGCCTACAAGTTAAAGAACCTTTTCCCAACACATCATGATTGATTTTTGTCTCAATTTGTGTCCTTGCAAAGAGGATCAAGTTCAGAGTTTTGCAGTATAAATTCAGCACCAGAAAAATAAGCACAGATAGCTGATGCTTCATTTTACATTTTTATAAACATATTAAGTAAATTTTACAATACCAGTTGTAGATTTCTCCAACATGGAGCAAACTCAAACAGAAGTAGACATGTCACATATGCAGAGCAGAACAGCAACTCAGGAGCTCAGAAACAGACATCAGTTTCACTTTAGTTCAGCAAGCAAGCAAGTCACATAGAAGAGGAGAGAAGCAGTTTCATTTTCAATAGACGGACTCAGAGCTTAACATAGCTTCAGAGTTGCTGAGCTTAATATAGAGCCACGCCTAGACTACTTCTAGTTTCAGTTTTCAAACAGTTCTCATTGGCTGACTTAGTTGCTATGCCTATTCATTGGCTGATCTTGTTGCTATGCTCTATTCCAGTTCATGAATATACTCTGACAGATCATAATGATGGGACTCCAAATTATAACTAAAAAAGCCAATTATGATCTCATAGCTGCCGACTTCACATCTCTTGATTGGCACCTCCTGTTCACAGGTTGTAATACTGCAGAAGACCATTATAACAATTTTTGCTCAAAGTCAATAGAGGCATTAATCTATATGTACCACAAACAACCCCTAAAGCCAAAAATAAAAACAAATTACCCATATCAATAAGAAATCTACAATCCAAGAAAAAATCTCTTTAATGAGCAAACAAAACTGGCTACATAGCTAACTTTCAAAACCTTTACAAAACTTTATGCCACCAGATAAAGACCAAATGTACCAATCACCATTGCAGGAGGAAGAGCTGTTAAATTCCAACCCTTCCTGAGCGTTCTATAATGTCATTAAAGCCAAACTTAAAGACTCAAAATCTATCCTACCCCTAAAAGGGCCTAACAGGGAAGACTGTAATGATGAAGTTGTAAAGGCCAACCTCTTTAATACATTATTCAGTTCAGTTTTTGTCAACAGCAACGGCTGCTTCTCCCCATTTCCTAGTCACATCACAACAAATTGTAAAGAGTTACATATTGACTTTGCAGCAGTTAATGTTGAAACAGAACTATGTAACCTAAAGCCATCCCTATATTGGTCCTAATGGATTATGTGCCTACTTTTTGAAAAACCTTGCCACTGCCCTAGCTGAACCTCAAAGCACAATCTATGAGGTATCTTTCAGAACCAGCTCCCTGCCCGAGATGGTGATTAGCCACGGTCATATCTATTTTTAAAAAGGAAGACCCTAGTCTAGAAGAAAATTACAGACCAATCTCACTCTTTGCATCACCTGTAAAGTCATGTCATCAATTATACACCAATCCATCACCCTACACTTAAAAACAAACAACCTATTTTCTAACAAGTAGCTTGGTTTCAGAAATAATTTGTCCTGTAATCTGCAACTCATACACTGCAGAAACATTTGGACCACACATCTAGACCAGGGTAAAGCAATAGATGCAATTTACATAGACTTCTGCAAAGCTTTTGATTCAGCGGTGCATGACAAACTACTGCTGAAACTTAGTTCTTATGGAACCTCCAGACCCCTGCACAAGTGAATAGCCATGTTCCTATCAAACAGGCAACAATGGTCAAAATAGAGAAGGCCCTTTCAAATCCAGCACCAGTTAATCGCGGTGTCGCCCAAGGCATGTCTTAGGACCACACTCTTTCTGCTTTACATCAATGACCTATGTGACAACATTAAAAGCAACTGCATCCTCTTTGCTGATGGCGTAAAATTATTTAATACCACTGACAATGCTGCTGCTCTACAAAGCGACCTTGACTATGTGTCAGAATGGTCATGCAATTGACAACTCCAAATTTCAACTAACAAATACTCTGTCCTACACATTGGCAAAAAAAAAAAAAATCAGAACACCAAATACAAGTTAGGAGAAGCAATCTTGTTGATGACCCTCACTCTGTCAAGGACCTAGGAGTACTTATCTCAAATGATCTAAGCCCCAGAACTCACTGTAACAGCATTACCAAAAAGGCTTTAAGAATTGTTAACTTTATTTTGCAAGGCAACATTGAATTGTTAACTAGGGCATACAAAACCTTTGCCAGATCAATTCTCGAATACAACTTGTCCGCCTGGAACATGCACTGTATATCGGACATTAACACAATTGAGTGAGTTCAAAGGTATTTCTCAAGAAAAGTACTCAACTCCTCCACTCACAATGGAATTCCCTATGCCTCCAGGCTCAAAATTTTGGTCCTGGACAATCTGGAACTGCACCGCTTGCGGTCTGATCTAAGCATAGTTCACAAAATTGTCTGCTATAACATCTCGCCTGTCAATGACTTCTTCAGCTTCAACCACAATAATACACGGGCAAACAATAGATACAAACTCAAGGTAAACTGCTTCAAACTCGATTGCAGAAAATATGACTTCAGCAACAGAATGGTCAATGCCTGGAATGCTCTACCCGACTCTGTTGTTACAGACTCAAACCGTTGCAGCTTCAATCTCAAACTGTCTACCATGGATCTCATTCCATTCCTAAGAGGTCCATAAAGGGGGCGTTCAAAAGTGCATCAGGATGCCTACCATCCCTGTCTTACTGTCCCTATTTATCTGTATTTACTTCCTTTGTTCATGTTTATGTTCATACCTTTACTTGTTATCTTGTACATGTTTGACAAACAAATTTAAAAAAAAAATCCAAAGTCCGACTTCCAGATTGGGAAACATACTATCAGGCAGCAGCTATGGTATGGATAAAAGATTAGATCAATTTAGAGAATAAGAGGATATTATTAATAGAAGGACAGGACCTGCAAAGAGGGTGGCACAGTGTCATGCCCCTGGTGGAGACTGACTCTGAGGGAGAGGAGGAAGTGTGGCTCCAGAGGTTGTGGAGGAGGCTGGGGAGGGGCAGAGGCCAGCTGACAGTCAGAGGAGGACCCAGGCCCATCCCCTTTCCATCCTAGGGCATGTAGGGAGGAGAGGATAAGGGAGAGACATGGTCAACTCAGGAGGAGAGGGCCTTGATCTTCTTCATGAGCTGCAGCTGTGGCAATTGGATAAGAGGACGGACATGCGTACTGGCAAGTGCTAGAAACAAAGTGTGGAAATATCTCTAGTTTATTGTTAATCTCTGAGTTTGGCATCCATCCCAGTGTGTGTATAAATGATTTATAGATGGCAACTACCCTGCGCCACATTGGCAAAAAAGTTTGTAAACCAAAACCTGGAAATGCAAGAATGAATGGGGTACATATTTTCATATGTGGTGGACTTGCCCACAAGCAAAAAAAATATTGGAGTAAGATTCGAAAAAGGTTAGAAGAAATAACAAAGCAAATAATTGAATTTCAACCAGAACTGCTTCCATTGGGCATAATAAAAGAAAAATATAGTAAAAATGATAGATATTTTACGCATAACAACTGCTGCTCAGATTACACATGCACAGCAAGGGAAACAGGGAGATATACCACAAGAGGGAGCAGTGATAAGGAAAATTCTACACTGTGGGTAAATGGACAGGCTTCACTTTAGAGTTAAAGGAAAGAGAGAAATTGATATACTATTCAGTCTGCTATACATGGTTTGAGAATAGAAAGAAAAGTAACACTGTAATTTATGTATACCTACTAAATTAAGTTCTCATTTCCATTTTGAGATCTACCTCCAAGTTATACCTTCCATTTTGAAATATGGCTTGGGATATCTCCTCAGGGAAAGCTCGCATCCGAAAATAATGAAGTTCTACAACGTGTCCCACCCCATACAACATGAAAATGAACTTAATTTTGAAATCTGAGCTCTGCTTCAAAAGTTATGTATTCCTACTAAATTGAGTTTTACCTGCCATTTTGAGATATAACTTGTGATATATCCTCAGGGAAAGCTCGCAGCCGAAAATCATGCGGTTGTACAATGTTTCCCACCTCGTAGAACAAGAAAATTAACTTAGTTTCCAAATCCGAGCTCTGCTTCAAAAGTTATGTATACCTACTAAATGGAGTTCGGACTCCATTTTAAAATCTTCCTNATTACACCTATCCTTTTGAAAGACGTCTTGGGATGTTGCCTCAGGGAAAGCTCGCATCCAAAAAATCATGCGGTTGTACACCAGTTCCCCCCCCCCCTTGGTAGAACATGAAAATGAACTAAATTTTGAAACCTGAGCCCTGCTTCAAAAGTTATGTATTCCCATAAAATTTTTACCTGCCATTTTGAGATATAACTTGGGATATCTCCTCAGGAAAAGCTCGGATCCGTAAATCATGTGCATGTTCAATGTTTCCCACCCCGTAGAACATGAAAATGAGCTTAGTTTTGAAATCCGAGCTCTGCTTGAAAAGATATGTACGCCTACTAAACTGAGTTCTGACTTCTATTTTGAGATCTATCTCTAATTTACACCTACCATTTTGAAAGATGTCTTGGGATATCTCCTTAGGGAAAGCTCGCATCCGAAAATCATTTCCTCCCTTCAGTGGCCCATGAAAGTCCATCTATAGTAAGCAGATAATAAAATGGCAAAGGGTGAACATTTTTACAGAACTATTGCTAAGTTGAGACTGGGTGACAAGGAATGGCTGGGAGGGGAGGGGCCAGGTGAGGCACCTCTTGATGTGAGTTACATTGATTTGGGCACGCCCACCCAGTCACATAAGCACAAGCCATGCCTACGGAACCAGTAGTGAAAAATGTTGAATTCCACACTGGGAAGAGGGACAGCTGCATTCCAAAAACACCCTTTATTCTGGAGGGTTTTTCTCCCTAAAGGAATCCCAAATCACTGCGATCGGCTGGAGAGAGGAAAGGATCCCCTTGACCCTCAGGGGAGCTTCTCCCTGTCTGGAGGGAGGGCTGAAGGGGGGACCCTGCTCTCCCCCAGGAGCCTCTTTCCTCCCTGCAGCCCCAGAGAAATTGAACACAAAAGATGAATATGTAACTATGGTCATTTTGTATTGAAATGTAAAAACATGGAACCATGCTGTTCACCAAGAGATGTTTTCCCCTGCGGAGAAGCAGCAGGCCAGCAGGGGCACCTTTTCCAGCCCCTCATTCCTCCCCCCCCCCGCCAGCATCCCGGCTCCTCCTCGCCCTCCACTCTGCCTGACGGTCCCCAAAGTTGCCCGCTAGCACAGCCCCCACCAGCCCCCTCATTCAGCCAGAGCGCTGCCTGGCCCTCCTCCCCATGTGAACTCCTCCGTCTGCGGGTGCTTCGTCGGGAGCATCCCGGTCTCGGCCTCTTCCCAGCCACCTGAGAGATGTGGAGACGGTTCCTCTCCCTCGGGAGTCTCCGGGCACCGGCGGAGCGTCTGAATGGGAGGCAGAGAGCAAGACTCGTGTGAGCAAAGGGGGCCCGTGGGGGGCGTCTCGCTGCTCCTTTTCTCTCTCTGGGGTGTCTTTTCAGAAGCGAAGCCCGAGACTAGGACGGGTCTCTTCTCCCTCTGCGACAGAAGGGAAGCCAAGGCAGCATTTCTGTGCGATCTGTCCGAGGTTGTAGGTGATCCTCAGGAACGAGGCGGTTGCACGAACTCTCTGGGTGGGCTGAATGGAGGGAAGGGAATATCAGAAGGGAAAGGAAGAAGGGGAATTGGAAGGAGGAGGAAGAGGAAGAAGTACAAGGAGGAGGATCAGCCGGACTCTCTCACAACTTCAGAGGTCGAAGCAACCAGAGGGCTCTTTCCCCTCCCTCTTACTCCCCTTTTCCCGTCTTTTCCTTCCTTGGAGTTTTCCCCTGAACAGTTGCCCAGAAGGGTCTGGAGGAGCCTATTGGCGGCGTCCTCTTGTTCCGCAGCTCTTACTCAGTGGAGCAAAGCCCAGCACGCTAGGCTACCTCAACCAGTAGCCCAAAGGCCCCGGGAGTGTCGCTCAGCCCCGGGAAAGGTGCCATTCCAGCCGCCCTGGAAGCGAGAGGGACCCCGAGGAAGAGCCCCCGAGGGGTGCCGCTTCTGGCCCTGCCGCTCCGCCAGGCTGCCGTCCGAAGGGCGCTGGAGACAGGGCCCAGGAGGGAAGAGGTGCGGAAGCCCCACCACCATCCAGGCGCCCTTCGACCCTCTCTGGGGAGGGGCCGTCTGGGGGTGTGTGAGGGAGCCGGGGAGACGAGGGGCAGCGGGGCTGCGCAGCTGCAAAGGAGCCCCTGGGATGGGCAGGGCCCAGGCGTGGGGAAGGAACCAGGGAGTTTGAGTCCCACATCGAAGCCAATTGGGCGGCTCTGAGCCAATCAACAGAGGACCAGGAATTCGAGTCCTGCCTTAGGCCTGAAAGCAGGTGGGGGAGGTTCTGTGTTCTAATCCACCCACAGGCTGCATGCATTCCTGGGGGGACGGTGGACCAATCTCCATGAGGCTCTGGGTTCCAGTCCCACCACGGCTCTTATCGACTGGGGGTGTAAAATGTGGGGGACCAGAATTAAGCCTTCTTGGGCTGTGAGGGGGCCGGGTATCCCTTTGTGTGGGATGTGAGGGAGGAAAGGGACTCTTGTGGGGAAACACCCCTGTTCCCATCAGCCTCTGCCTGAGGGCAACCCGAGGCCTCCGAGCGCCCCTGGATCCCTTCATCTGAGGTCCTTTGGAGAGGGGATCCGGAGGGGAACCATCCCAGCCGATTCAAGGACTCAGGGAACCAGGCTCCAAATNATCTGCCCACTTCAAGGACTCAGGGAACCAGGCTCCAAAGGGGAGATTCCAGGGCGTTGGGATATTTAGCGCTGCTCATTTGAAAATGCTCTCTTCTTTTCCAAATGAGTTCCTGTATGTGGGGGTTTGTGATTAGCATGGAGTTTTACCTTTCTAAATGTGAATGAGACCCTGAGACCATCCAGCCCCACCCCTCCTCTGCAGGGATCCAGTTCAAGCTCCTCTGACTGATGGCTGCTCCCTCTTTGCCTTGAGACAATGTGGGAAGGGGAGACTGAACTGTCAGGGAAGAGACCCCCTCCCCCCCAGAAGAATGGGCTATTTTGAGGCATATTAAGGAGGGAATATAGTTATATTTCCCCAAAGAGAGAAACAGGTTGTTCCAGACAGAGAGCAGCCCCCACTTTTCCTCAGAGGCCTCAGCAGAGGTCAGCACTGAAGGGATGAAGAGCCCGTGGACAGAAGCCAAGGACCTTGGAGCCTCTTCTTGCCCTGGGAGCCAAGGAAGAGCCGGATCCTCTCCCTCTGCAGCCCTTTGGCCAGCCCTGAGCGGGAGGAGGGAAGGGATGCGGGCCAAGCAGAGGGAAGAGAGGCCTTTGAAGAGGCGGGCAGGGAGGCCTGGGGGGGAGGGGCTGAGTAGCTCTGCTCCCCAGGAAGGAGTCTCCTCCTCCTGCCGGGCAAAGGTCTCCCCTCCACCGCCCCAAACCCACCTCCCATCTGCAGGGATCCCCAGCGCCCCCACCTGAGCCTCGGGGGGCCCCTCCTGGTCCGGCCACAGAGGGCAGGGGAGGCAGCCACCGTTTCCCAGGGTCCCTCCTGGCAGCCCCCCTCCCTGAAGTGGGGGGGCTGGGGAGCCCCAGACTGGCGCTTCCTCCTTCCTGGGGCTGCTTCTCCTGAGGCTGGGCCAGAGCCCCCCAGCCCCTTAGGGTTAGACGTGGGCCCCCCCCGAGGGTTAGGGTTAGACGTGCCCCCCCTCCCCCAGGAGGACTTCCCCCCCCCTGCTGCCCTCTGGCGGGACCCTCTTCCTGGGGAGGCTCCCCCATGCCAGACCTTCCAGCCTCTTGGCCCTGGGGGGGCACGTCGATGTGCAAAGGAGGGGCGTTTGGGGGACAAAATGAACCCGGAAACCTTCGCCCCCCCTCTTCCCCCCCCAACTTTCTATCAGGCAGGGGAGCGAGAGAAGCAGAAGAGGGCAAGAGGCAGACGCGCATGCTCAGTCCCCTTCTTGAGGATCGTCGGCCGTCTGCGGAGGTCGCCCCCTGATGGTCACGGCCAGCCACGGCAGCTCCCCTTGCGAGCGGAGGCAGAAGAGAGACGCGCCTTTGCGCCCCAATCCTAGCGGCGTTGAGACCAGACGGGTGCGGGAAGTGGATGATGGGACACGGAGGAGATCAGCTCTCGAGAAAGGTCCAGCGCCCAGTGATGCCCTTTCCTAGTTCATGGGTGATATAGAGTCCGTATCTTTCATCTCCGCCTGCCAGAGCAGAGTGCAGTGCAAAGGTTAAACCCAGAGAGATATGATATGCTAGAGTGGAAAGGAATTCTTTCTTCCGGCCTTCCTTGGAAAAGAGCCTCCTGGAATTGTCCCGTCTCCGAAGGAGAACTCAGGGCAATGTTTTCTGCGCATGCGTCCTTTGTGCCCTGAAGCTTTTTCCGCCTGGCACTGACGCCCCGTGGTTCATGCGCAGTCTGATCAGACAAATATGCTTCTCTGAACGAGGGGCAGCGCAAGGGTTAAGGCCAGCGAGATGACCAGTCCTAGAGCGGAAAGGAGTACCGCTTCCCGGCAAAAGATCCTCCCGCGTGGAATTCTCCCCATCCATAAACCAGTGCAGGCAACGTTCCATCGCGCATGCTCCGTGTGCCTTCCACTTCGTCCCAGGGGGCTTTTCGGGGGGGGTGTCAGCGAAAGAGAGAGATCGAGTCCCATTGAAGGCCTCACAGCATCAGCTGCCAGCAAAGTTCCTCTTGGAGCCACAGCTTGAGACAAAGGAGCATGCGCGACGCGACCGTATCCTGTGCTGCTGGAACAAGGGAAAACGATTCCATCTGTTTTCTAAGGCAGGAAGCATGGCACTCCTTTCGACTTTAGGACCGCCACAAACTTCTGGCCGTTAAAACCCTTCCACGGCCCCTCGCTGTCACAGTGGAGATTGATACAACTAATCCAACACAGTTGAACCACCCAATCATCCACTCCCCGCACCCTCAGGTCTCAACACCGCTTGGTGTGGTGGCACGTAAGGAGGCGGAAGGCGTCTCTTCTCCGGCCTCGGCTCGCAAGGGGAACTGCGTAAAGGGGCAACCACAGGGGGCTCCTTCCGCGGCGGACGCAGTCGCGGGAAGCTCCGAGCTTCAGGAGGAAGCTGAAGCAGCGCGCCTGCTCTTGCGTCTGCTTCCTTGCCAGGCTGATGGGAAAAGGCTCCGAAGGGGGAGGGGCAGACAGGCTGTCATTCCCCCCCCCGCCCTTGCACCTGGACCCATCCAGCCACACGCCGGCACCCCAGGAGGGTTTCAAATGTGTCTGGGGGAGGAGCCTCCCTCGGAAGGGAGTCCCTTCCAAAAGGGCAGCCTGCAATTGGGGCGAAGAGGGGTAGACATGCCCCACCCAAAACCACCCTTTATTCTGGAAGGGTTTTCCCCTAAAGAGATTCCCAGATCACTCCGATCGCTGGAGGAAAGATCCCCCTCGACCCCCAGGGGAGCTTCTCCCTGTCTGAGGGGAGCCTGAAGGGGGGTCCCTGCCTCTCCCCCAGGAGCCTCTTTCTCCTGCAGCCCCAGAGACGCAAGCCGGGGGGAAGGGGGGTCTCAGGCAGGCAGAGGGGGAAATTCCCCTGGAAAGAGGTCGGGGGGGGGGCTTCTGGCCCAGCCTCAGGACAAGCAGCCCCAGAAGGAGAAGCGCCAGGTCTGGGCTCCCAGCCCCCCACTTCGGGGGGGGCTGCCAGGAGGGACCCTGGAAACGGTGGCTGCCTCCCCCTCCTCTGTGGCCGGAGCAGGAGGGGCCCCGAGGCTCAGTGGGGAGCTGGGGGTCCCGAGCCCTTCCTGCCCCGTCTGACCGGAGAAGGAGCTGGGTTTGGGGCGAGAGAGGGAGAGGCCTCCTGCCCGCCTCTCCTGGGGCCGAGACCGACGGAGCAAAGACCCTCCCCTTCCCTCCTCCCGGCTCATGGCTGGCAAGAGCGCCAGAAGGAGGGGATTTCCTTGCCCAGGCCAGGGGGGAGGTGCCTGGAGGGACAACTCCTAGCCAAAGAACTCTACGGCCTCCCCGAGATCCGGAAAGAACCAATCATTCCCTCCTAAGGCCAGATTCCCCCTCCCCCCGTGGGAGAATCCACACGCTCCTTTCCCACGGGGAGGGGCAGCCAGGAGGATTTCCTCCTCAGCCCGTTGGGGGAGGGGGCGCAAGCAAAGCCGGATTCCCTCCTGCGACCCACGCCGCCGCCATCCTAGGGAAGCCTCGATCCTCGCCCGCTTGACG
>BHFT01077754.1:0-10403 GCA_004320025.1 Laticauda laticaudata
CCCATGCTCTTTCCCTCTATCTTATAAACAGGCAATCCTTGAAAAAAGTCGTCAGTTCTTCTCAGCTTTGTTGTCAAAAAGAGAAATAGAGAATATTTCAAAGCTCTAGTTGGCAGTGTTAACAAAGTTTCTTTAGTTTCACTTCCCCATCCTTTTCAAGCAATACTAATAAGAATAAATTTAAAAAAGAAAATTATATTTAAACCAAATACTACAAAGAGTGTCTCTGGCTTATGAATAATATAAAAGTCATAAAGGAGAAAAGAATAGATAAAAAAGAAGGAAAAAAAACCAGTCCAGTTTCACAATATATAGATCAATATGTAGAAAATGCTATGAGAAAATAAAAATATTACTTTTGACATTCCTGTTTAAAAATCACGCTTAATCACTTTCTGTCAAAACATTTAGCAGATTCTTTTTTCCTTAGGGGTGTCCTTTCAAGTCTTAAAATAAAAAGTTCTCACCAAACCGGCACACTCTCTTTTCCGTTCTCTTTCGTTTCTGAGGCTGTCCACTTCAGCACAGCAGCTTTAATGGCTGCCTCTTTGCCGCTGGCAAAAAGAGCTTCTCCTGGATCTACCAGGGACTTTGCGATATTCTTGGGATCGACAGGATGCGCTCTTTACATTCCCTGTCTCTTCGGGATGGTTTAGATCTACTTGGACAGTCCAGGAGCAAAGATATCAACAGCGACCTCAGACCTATAAGATCGCATGCCGTATCGTCGTGACACCAGCTCCGCCTTCCCAATTGTTTCTAGTCTTATTCTACTCTACTGTAGCACAAAGATCAAACAAACAAAAGTTAAATCCTAGTTCTACAAGAGAACTCTTCTTTTTAATGGATCAGGACATTTCTGCTGCTTCGGAAGCTCTTCCCATGCTCCATGCATTCCTTCAGAATCTCCTGCAAAACTTCTATGGGCATGAAGCAAATTTTGAGAATCAGTACGAACCAATTTACATCATTTGTTCCTGCTGTGCATTTTCTTATGGCGATTAAGGTCACTCCCGGTTCTGCATTTCTTTCCACACTCCACACACTGATAGGGCTTCTCCCATGTGGATTCTTTTATGCAGCATAAGATTCCTGCCATGTTTGAAACTCTTTCCACACTCAAAGCATTTAAACTGCTTCTCCTGTGTGGATCCAATTGGCAAGACTGCCACTGGGAGGCAGAGACTGGGAGGCAAGACTGCCACTGTCTTAACATTTTCCATACTCCAGTCATTTATAGGGTTTCTCCCCTGAGTGAAGCCTTCTATGTTTCTTGAGTGAATGTGTTTGACTAAAGCTTTTTCCGCACTCATGACATCTATATGGTTTCTCCCCAGTGTGGGTCCTCTTGTGGATACCAAGGTGACCACTTGTTCTGAAACTCATGCCACACTCAATGCACTTATAGGGTTTCTCCCCTGTATGAATCCTTGTGTGGATCCTGAGTGCTCCAGAATCACTGAAGTGTTTTCCACACTCCTGACACTGATATGGTTTCTCCCCAGTGTGGGTTCTGCTATGTATAATATAGCTATATTTTTCATTGAAGCTCATTTCACACATACGACACTCATATAGTTTCTCCAATTTGTGAAGCCTTTTGTGGCGAGAGAGATTTCCCGAATTAGTGAAGCATTTGTCACATTCAGTGCACTTATAAGGCTTTTCACCTGTGTGGGTCCTTTTATGGACAGTAAGTTTACTTGTTTGACTGAAACTCTTCCCACACTCAGAGCATTGATATGGCTTCTCTCCACTGTGGATTCTTCTGTGGGAAGTTAGGTGGCTGGATTTACGGAAGCTCTTTCCACACTCCAGGCATTTATATGGTTTCTCCCCTGTGTGGGTCCGTTTGTGAGCATGAAGGCCACCAGGATGGGCAAAGCGCATTCCACACTCCATGCATTGAAATGGTTTTTCTCCCATGTGGATCCTCTTGTGTGACTTAAGATGATTTTTTTGACTGAACCTCTTTCCACACTCCAGGCATTCATAGGGTTTCTCCCCTGTGTGGATCCTCTTATGGGAAGTAAGAGTACTTGGGGCATTGAAGCATTTGCCACACTCTGTGCATTTATACAGCTTCTTTCCAGTGTGGATGCTCTTATGCAAATTGAAATGCCCTTTGTGTGCGAAGCTCTTTCCGCACACGGTGCAATTATATGGCTTTTCCCCTGTATGGGTCCTATTATGTATGGTTAAAGTGCCCTTTCTGCTGAAACTTTTTCCACACTCAAAGCATTCATAGGGTTTCTCCCCTGTGTGGATCCTCTTATGGGAGGCAAGATTATCGGAGGTCCTGAAGCATTTTCCACACTCTCTGCATTTATATGGCTTCTCTCCAGTGTGGATCCTGTTATGTAAATTTAAGTTGTCTTTGTATGCGAAGCTCTTTCCGCACACCATGCAATGATATGGCTTTTCCCCTGTATGGATCCTATGATGTATGGTTAAAGTGCTACTTCTACTGAAACTTTTTCCACACTCGAAGCATTCATAGGGTTTCTCCCCAGAATGGAGCCTTTTGTGGCAAGTGAGGGCCCCCAAATTTTTGAAACATTTGTCACACTCAGCACACTTATAGGGCTTTTCACTTGTGTGGGTCTGTTCATGGGCATGAAAGCTACTAGAAAAGCTCTTTCCACATTGCAGGCATTTAAAAGGTTTCTCCCCTGTGTGGATTCTGCTATGTACAAAATAGCTACTTTTTGCATTGAAGCTCTTTCCACACTCCTCGCATTCAAATGTTTTTTCTCCCGTGTGGATCCTTTCATGTGACTTAAGATGATTTTTTTGACTGAAGCTCTTCCCACATTCTAGGCATTTATGTGATTTCTTCCCAGTGGGGCTTTTTTCCTGAGAATTCAGTTCTTTGCTCTGAATAATCCTCATTCTATCCTCCCTGAGCTGATGCAATGTCTCCTCTCTATGGAAGCTTTGATGGGAAGTAAGGGTGAGGCTGGTTCCGAAGCTGTTTTCCCTATTAAGATATTGATGTTGCTTCCTCTCTTCCTGGATCTTATGTGAATTAAGATCACTTTTCTGACTGAAGGTCCTTCCACAGTCCAGATGTTTGTGTGGATCCTCTGCTTTGTGAATCTTTTTATGTGAAGCTAGAGAGTGGCTTGTACGGAAGCTTTCTGCAGACTCCGTACATTTGTACGGTTTCCCTCCTTCTTTTATTCTTTCGTGTAAAGGAGAAGGAAGGCTCCTTCTGGAGTGTTGGCTGCTTTCATCTTGTTTCTCTCCAGCAGGGCTTTGGCAACAGTCACATAATCCAGATTCATCTTGGAGTGTTTTCCCACACCTTGAACACACTTGTTTTTCCTGGCAATCATCTGTGTTCAATAAGACATTGGTATCTGGACAAGGTAAACAAGAGCAATTCTCTATTAACTGGTTTTGCTCAGAACTTTGCTTTTCATAAATCTTTTCTTCCTTTTTCTCTTTTGGCAAAGGTGCTGCTGCCTCTTGGCCAGAATCCTCCATCTCCCATCTGTCAACTGCTTGCAACAATAAAAAAAGAAAAGTTAACACAAACTTAGGTGCAAAAGGGTTCAAGCACCATTGCTGTATTTGAACAGTATCAAACTTCCTGCAAAATTGCATTGGTTCAAAACATGGTGTTAATCCTAATGCCATTTTGGATCTTGTTCAGGCTTGGCACAGCAAAGCTGGGTAGGGCTATGGAAATGGGAGGAGGGAGTAGAGATAGATGGGCATGTGTAGCCAAAATAGAATTCTTTCCCCTGGGAACCAAGGACCTTCTCATCAGCACCTGGTGAGGCACGGGAGGAAAACAGCTGGACTTGGACTGTGACTTGATTGGACCATGTGATAGATGAGTGGACTGGGGGGAAAGACTGAATTTTGAATTGGGTGGGAAAAACCTCTGGACCTTCAGAGTTGGCTTTTCACCAGCTGTGCCAAAAAGACCTGCCTAATAAATCTCTACTTTGAGGAATCATCAAACCTCAGTGTTTTGATTCTTTTGAGTCGGTTACTTCTAACCCTGACATATGATGCTATGCTTGGTATCTTGATATACTGTAAATTAATGTTACATACTGTGTGTTACACACACACTGTGAATATATATTTATAGGAAAACTTCATACAGTTGGTCTGGGAAAGTGTTTGGCAGCTTCATCAGCACACACAGCTTTACCTGTTGTTCATAAGTTATAGTAATTAAATCATTTTCGGAATGGCACAAACCAGCCACGACTGGCTCCAAAGGTTTCATTGTACTCCTCACCCGCTGCTCGCTCTAGTGTTTCCAAAACACTCCGTGCCTTTCCCTGAATCAGATGAAGACTAATGGGACTTGATTCTTTTTGGGATCTGATCATCAATCCAAAGCACAAGCAACTGTTCTGTTTTTGAAAGGAGGCCTGTCCTATTTCTCGTGATTATAGCATCAGCTTCTGGAGCTAATTTAATCACCTCTTTTATCTTTTCTTTACCCTTAAGGATTGTGCATATGGTGGAACAAGCCAGTCCTTCTTCTTCTTCTGTGGTCTTTATCTTCTTCCTCTCCTCGTGGGCTTCAATTATTTTCATTTTCAAGTCCAAATTGATACTTTTTCTTTGTGTCTTACCTCCATGTTGAGCCAGAGGAGAGCTTGGTCTCTTTCCTTGGGAAGACACTTCTAGCCTAAGAAAGATTTGATGGAAAAGGAGAGTATCTTGTCCTGGAGGGAGAGAGAGAGAGCTGCTCAGAGCTGTTTAGTAAAATCAATGTTATGGTGGGGGGGGGGGNGGGGGGGGGGGGGGGGGAGGAAGTACTGTAGTGCAGGAATATGTATGTCGACCATTTCTTTCCCTTGACAGTGGCATAGCAATGGTCGCTGCTAGCTGCAATATAGAGCACAGTAATTGAAAGTCTTTTATTTATAGTACTGTATATTAAACTGTGGTTGATAACTTTCATCTCTGTGTTTAACTTGTTCCACTTGCTTATTTGTTTCCTTCCTGCGCAGCATGTGCAAGATTGAATTGGATTCTTAACAAACGGGAGAGAGGGAATTGTGAAGGCCAGTACTCTCCTTACTGTCCATTTGTGGAGAAAAGCCAGGCTTCATAGAAAAGGATGAAAACCTCAGATAAATAGCTTGCAAATTTGAAAATCAGCACTTTAGAGAAGAATACAGCAACAAAAAAAGAATAATAATGCTGGAGGACTTCACATGCATTAATTAAAAAAAATATTTTGCACTACAGTAACAGAATCCCTCACCTAAGGAGGCCATGTTCCTCTTGTTTTCCAGCATGACTTCCCAGTACAGGGCTTTTTGCTCAGAATCCAACAGGGCCCACTCCTCCACAGAGAAAAACACAGCTACATCCTCAAATGATACCAAATCCTGACACAGGGAAGGGAAAAAAACACAACATATTCCATTAATATTCCTAACAATGAACACTTCAATGAATTACATGCGAGTCTTCTTCTTAATGAAAAACCTCCACAGTTTCCAAGTCGGGCAAAGGAGCATGTAGGATATTGAATTTTGTAGCTGAAAGAGTAAAGTCTACAATAGGCCGTAACACAACTGTAACTGATTAGAATGCTGGCTCATGCAGGATGCAATCTATGCTATGATTGGTTGTTGTAAGTAGAAAGGAGGCATTTCCCTTTTTTCCCTCCTTTTTTTCCCTCTGTGTTCTGCAACTTTAGATTTACCTCACGATGTTCCTCTGTTTTCCTGACTATCTTACCTTCTTCCTTTTCTGGATGGTGACAAAGACTGCAGTAAATTTCCATGTTAAATATGTTTTCCTTTGTATAAAACTCTCCAAGTCTATCTATGTCAGTGTCTCCAATTTCATCTGGGCAGCTGCTGCGCTTTCTACATAAGCCAAGCTTGGACTTTTCTTTTCACCTTAGTATTATTATTGCTTTATAAAAGCTTAGTAAGGCCACACTTGCAATACTGCATTCAGTTTTGGTCACTACATTACAAAAAAGATGTTCAGAGTTTGGAAGAAGTGCAGAAAAGAGCAACTAAGATTATTGAAGGCCTGGAGACTAAAACATATGAAAAATGGTTGCAGGAAATGGAAGAAGGACCAGAGGGAACACAATAGCAGTGTTTCAATATTTGAGGGGCTGCCCCAAACAAGCAGGGCTCAACTTATTTTCCAAAGCACCAGAAGGCAGGAAAAGAAACAATGGATGGAAACTCATCATGGAGAAAGGCAACAATTAACTAATGGAAGGGTTTGCCTTCAGAAGTTGTGGGCTGGAGGTTTTTTAGGAGAGACTGGACAGCCACCTTCCAATTGTGTTATTCTGTTATT
This sequence comes from Laticauda laticaudata, assembly GCA_004320025.1. Taxonomy (NCBI): domain Eukaryota; kingdom Metazoa; phylum Chordata; class Lepidosauria; order Squamata; family Elapidae; genus Laticauda; species Laticauda laticaudata. The sequence continues at coordinate 6,304 of BHFT01077754.1, forward strand.
GGGAGATTGGCACACCTGGGGAGGGGAAGGGAGAATCCTCCTACCTGCATTGGAAGCTCAGCCGCTGTTGATCCTCCATTACAAAGAACTGAGGGAGATGAAGCCATGGCCATGAGAGGGTCTAGGAGTGGGGAACAAACAGCAAAGGAATAATTGGCTATCAAACATCCTAAGGATATTCTTGGGCATCCAGTGCAAAAGGCTGATTTTTGCTTATTTCTTGGCTAACCAGGGAAACCCCTTCATGCGAGTCCTTTGCAGCCGTAGCTAGAACTCATAAAAGATTGTCCTGGGTGAGAGGAAAACTGAAAGGTGTGGAAGGACCAGGGATTGGATTCAAAGGCAGATTATCTCAGCCATGAATGTGTGCATTAAGGCACCAACTCTGTCATTCTATGTTGCTATAATGTTCACCTTCCCTTATGACAGAATCGAGGAAGACTACAAACCTTTTTTTTCCACAGCTGGGACTTGAAATGGGGAACTACAGGCCTTTTATGACTGTTGGACTTATAACTTCCAGAAGAGCCAGTCAGCTGGCTGAGGAATTCTGGGACTTGAAGTCCACCAGTCGTAAAAGGACCGTAACTTCCTGACCCCTGACTTCCAGTCACCTTTTTCAATCTTGGCAGCTGTTAACATATGTGCACTTCAACACAGGTGAGAAATTCTGGGATTTCAAGCCCACAAAATCACAAGGTTGCCCAGGTTGAGAAACAATGGCCCACAGGAAAGAGCGACACCTCTTTAAATGCATTAAGAGGCTTTAAAAACTCAGTTCAATTGAACGATGGATGCGAATTCCGGGAGGAATTCAAAGGAAGCGACGGGAAACGGTCAGCGCCCCAAGAAGCTTCCTGGAAGGCTCACCTGTCCCGGCATTTCCAAGGCCTGGCACTCAATAGGAAAGAGGCGGCTCTCTTCCTCGGCCGGACTCGGCTTCCTTCCTTCCCGGCCACGCACGTGGATCCCCCTCCCCGCAACGACCCTCACCAGGAGTGTGCAGAGTCTAAGCCGGAAGCGCTTATAGCTCCTCCCACTCTCGACAGGGCGGGGAGCTCCGCCCATTCAGGGGTCTCCCTGTCTATTCCCCCTTCCCCCCCCCGGCCCTGGGCGGGATGGGCGCTGAGGACGGTGACTTTCTTGCACTAAAGACCCGGGGGAATCGGACCTGCGTGGGAGGGTCAGCTGGGCAGGGAGTCCAGGGCTGCTTCGCCCCAGGCAGCCAGAGAACCAGGGGGAAGAGGGGAGGGGACGAGGCCCCGGGACGGGAGCAGGAAGGGGATGCGGAACATTAAAGTGAAGGGGCGAATTGCCCTTTGACAGAATGACACAGGTGTGAGGGACCTTGGAGGTCTTCTAGTCCAACCCCCAGGCAGTCAGAGAAAGGGGAGAGAGGGAGGGGACAANGAGAGAGGCGGGTCTCTTCCTCGGCCGGCCATGCTTCCTTCCTTCCCGGCCACTCATGTGGATCCCCCTCCCCGGAAAGACCACCGCCACGAGTTTGCAAAGCCCAAGCCGGAAGCACCTATAGCTCCTCCCACTCTCGACAGGGCGGGGAGCGCCGCCCACTAAGGGGTCTCCCTGCCTGCGAATTCTCCTCCCCCCCCCCCATCCTGGGCGGGATGGGCACTGAAGAAAGTGACTTTCAAAACTGGTGCAGCCTCTCCATGGTCAGGTGATCCAAATCCTGGCACTTGACACCTGACTCATGTTTATGACGGTTGCCATGTCCCAGGATCACAGGAAGCTCTGGATAAGCAAAGTCAATGGGGGAGCCGGATTTCCTCTACGACTGTAACAACTGCGGTGATTCGCTTTACAACCACGGCAAGAAATAGTGTGAAATGAGACCAAACTCACTTCACAAATGTCTCACTGAGCAACAGACTGAATTTTGGACATAAGTTGAGGATTGCCTGTATTTGAAGGGTCAATGGGGCACGTCGAAGATCGACACAATTTAGAGGTGGCTCCCTTGCCCCAAAAGAAGAGAATAAAGAAAACGGGGAAAAAATCCCCACAGAATCTACTTTTTTCCAATATTGTCCCCAATAAATGCAGGAGCAAAGGACCCTCTGATGATCCCAGAAAGTTAATGGAGACCCATTAACTTTCTCTCTCTGAAGCTGAAGAAAACCTCGGAGCAAAGAAATATTTAATATATTTAACTGTCGAAAAGGCCTGAGGTGAGAAATATTTAAAAGTCTATGAATTTCAGAAGAAAAAGTACTAAATCGTCCAGGCAGCCTCAACTTACAACCATTCATTTAGTGACCGAAGGCACTGAAAAAAGACTTATGTCTGTTTTTTGCACTTATGACCGTTGCAGCATCCTCATGGTCATGTGATCCAAATTCAGACACTTGACAACTGACTCACATTTATGACCGTTGTGGTATCCCGGGGTCAGGGAATCCTCTTTTGAGATCTTACGACAAGCAACACCAAAGGGAAAACCAGATTCACTTAACAACCAAGTTGCTAGTTTAACAACTGTGGAGATTCACTGAACAACTGAGTCAAGAAAGGTCACAAAATGGAGCAAAATTGACTTAACGTCTCACTTAACAAAAATTTGGGACTGACTTGTGCTTATAAGTCTATTACCTCTACAAAATATTTCTCCTTTAGTCAAACAGCTCCAAGCCTAATGAAGCCTGCTTCCAGTTTGCCAAGAGGGGGTTCCTGCATTTCCCCCTCAAGAATTGCGCTTCCAAAATGGCTGAAAGAAGGGAAGAGATCCTTATGAACTCAAAGGCACTTTTGGTTTTCCTCACCTTTCCAGCTCCAGGCGCTTCGCCAAATATGCCAATGTCTCAGATTGAACACACTGAAGACAAGATTGTAAGCAATAACTTTATTCCGCAGGAAGTCACACAAGGAAATCTCCCTCAAAGCCTTTATACCCCACCAACACCCACTTGCAGGGCTTTACACCGCATTTGCCACACAGTTTACATGTTTCAGAGTCATGGGATATTCTCTTATCTCCCTTTATGGCAATTCCTGCCTGTTTTACATTCACATCTTAGCCTTCCTATATGTGTGTAATCCAGAGCTAAGCCAAGCTCTTTAAAACCATCCTAATTTGTTCACAGGTAAACTTCAACACTTCCATAAATGTTGCTTAGCTTTCCATGATACTTCCTGTTTTTCTAACCACACACTGCTTTTTAGGATTGTACAGGTGCAAATCCTTCACTATTTGTGCACAATGTGTGCCAGAGGAATTCTGGGAGGTGAAGTCCACAAGTCTTAAAATATGTCTAGTCTAAGGCGCTGATGGATTTTGATGTTACCAGATTCCTATGTTTTCCAAGACTGGTTTCAATGAATGGGCAATTGTCAGTTAGACTGAACACATTTTTAACATTCAAGATTGTACCTAACTAACAGATAATCAATTGCTGCTTTACAATTAGTCCTCAGCTTATAATCATTTCTTCAGTCACCATTTGAAGTTACAACGGCACTGAAAAAAAATGATTTATGAATTTTTCCACACAACCGTTGCAGCATCCCTGTGTCATGTGATCAAAATCTGGACAGTTGGCAATGAGTTTGTATTTTTGATAGTTGGAGTATCCCAGGGTTATGGGATCCCTGTTTGAGACCTTCAGACAAGCAAAGTCAAATGGGAAACCAGATTCATTTCACAACCATGTCACAAACCAAACAACTGTGGCAAAACTTCTAAAATGGCACAAAACTGACTAAACAACTGTCTTGCTTACCCATGGAAATTTGGGGCTTAATTGTTGTCAGAAGTCAAGGGCCACCTGTATTTTCTGAAGCTGGTTCCCTAAATTGTCCAGTTTACCCACCAAAAAGAGCCTGTATCTGAGATGTGAAAGCCTTAAGCCGTTTCATAATTCAGGGCATTAAAAAAAATCACGCAGAATCAATATCGTATCTCAGATTAGAAATCAGTTAAGCACAACCAAGGTTGAAGGTGGTACAGACACAAAGTGCCATCCCTCCAGTTATCACTTTTGACACGACTCTCGAGTCTTGCATTGATTCATTAGTTCATTCTCTTCCGTCACTTTCTCCCAGTGAAGAGCTCACTGGAGATCCTGCTTCTTTTTGTTCTGGCC
>BHFT01077759.1:4998-31139 GCA_004320025.1 Laticauda laticaudata
CCCCCCCCCCCCCGGCCCTTCGAGCGACGGTGCTTCCCGGGGAGCCTCTCCTGCTCTTCTTCCCGCTCCGGTTCTCGCCTTGAAAGCTGCCCCCGGGAGGAGTACATAGAAGGGCGTCCCGAGGAAAGAGTGCTTAGGCCTTAAGCCTCGAGGACCGAGCTCGAGCGTGTCAAATTGAGGCGCCCGCCTCTTTCAACCCAACAGGGTCTGCCTGTCTTTGCTAAACTTCGCCGAACTTAGGAGGACGGGTATTTCTGGCACATAACGTAGAAAATGGCTTGGCGAGTGCTAGTTTCCGGCCTTATACAGGCCGTGCCTCGACTTACAACAATTCGCTTAGTGACCGTTCAGGGTAGAGGATCCAATTTAGCACGGGGTTGGACTAGAAGACCTCCAAAATCCCTTCCATCTCTGTTATCCTGTATTCCTTCCCCCCCCCCCCCCCCNCCCCCCCCCCGAATACTAGGTCCTTCAAGAGATACAGGTGGTCTAACAGCTCATTTAGTGACAGTTTAAAGTTAACAGTGCTGAAAAATGATTTATGACCATTTTTCACACTTAACAACTGTCACAACATCCGCCGTGGCCCCCTGATTTACATTCAGATGCTTGGCAACCGACTCACAGTTATGACGGTTGCAGTGTCTTGGGGTCATGTGATCACCCCTTCTGCGACCTTCCGACAAGCAAAATCATCAGGAAACCAGATTCACTTAACGACTGTGTTACAAATTTAACAGCTGGGGTGATTCACTTAAGAACTGTGGCAAGAAAAGTTGTGAAGCTGGGTAAAACTCACTTAACATTCAATGTCTACTTTTTGGACTCAGTTGTGGCTGTGAGTTGATGAAGCTGTAACTGGATTGAGAGGTTCTTCCCTTTCTGAAAGATGTTGGCTGGGTGTTGCCTGATCATTCACAGAATATAATAAGTCATTTTGGAACTTCCTGAAAGTAAATGGATTGTGGAGGTTTTATGTGAGACGCCAAACTCTCAATCTAACAATTAAAATTGCAAACAAATTTGTGCCATAAATAATGGTAGTCTTGTAAAGATGATGCTGGTGGGTGTTTTATTAATTTTTTATCCCACCCATTTCTTTCCAGTATGACTCTGAGGTGGCACATTATGTTTCTAAGATGTCCCATTTATTTGGTTCCAATTGGATGTCAACCACCCAACTTTTATTACGCTTGCTGGTTATTGATTGGGCCATTTCCATTAACTCATGAATGTTCTTTTTGGAGGGCTATTTAAGTATAAATCATGATTTGTCATGACTCAGCAGGTGGCAGCACCTGACTGATCTTGCCTCAGCAAAGAAGAAAAGCACAGCTGGGCCTGAGTGAGGGATGGGAGACCATCAAGTTATGCCAGGCTTGTAGGCTGAATGTGAAAGTAAGAAACAATTGTGAAAAAAAGCAATTATAAATCACTTTCTTAATGCTGCTAGAAAAACTACAGAAATGCTCATGTTGGTGAATTTTATCAGCTATATGTACAATTTGCGAAAAAGTTAGATATGCTAAAGTTCTTGAGCTAACATTGTTTGCAATTCTAGTAAGTTCTTGCGCTTCACTTTCTCACATAGAATAAACTTTTTCACTTAGGTTTCCTTTGCCATTCTTCAAGTCATTTTTTTCAAGCTGGGGCAGTTTGAAAAGTGGTTTTAAATTATAGCAATATGTATCTCCTTTAAAGAGGGGAGAACGAAAAGTTCTGAGTATGCAGATAAATGTGGGGCATATTTACGTCATGACAATTTGTTTGATTACTGTGTGTTTATAGATTGTTAAGAGATGAGCTGTGAACCAGAAAGTCAAAACTGTGCTCTGCTATTTCACCTCAGTACCTGTCTTTAAGATGCATTTCCTAATTTTTCAACTGCAGCTCAAAGATAAGATTCCAGCAAGATAGATTATTATTATTATGCTGTATGGTATAAGAATTATCCAAGTAAACACCCCAGAACTTATACTCTTGCCTTTATCCATGTTTAAATTATTGCAGGTAGAATTACATATTTTGGTGAATGGTCATTCCACATTTTTTATCTGTCTTCGACATTCCTATTTAGAGAATTGCTGTCTTAAAATTATCCTGAAAAATTATGAGGTCCCCATTTTGTCACTTCTATTAGTCCATATGTTTTGGGGAATGAACAACTTGTGGACAAGTTATGACATATATTGTGTTGGAAAGCAAATAAATATGACTCCCTGATTAAATCAATTATACTGTTAGATCCCATGAATCTTTTGGAAGTGGACAGGTTCTTAGTGTTATTAGCATTGCCTCCTGTATATAAAATTCATAACCCTTCTGGCTGGCAAGGCCATCTGTAGTTGTATTTAGTAACAACAAATTCATCCTTGAGCAAAGACATAGTGAAAGAGGTGATGGTACACCCATCTTAAAAAAAAAAATTCACTGGATACAATAGTACTGCACAATTTCTGCCCAAGTCCCCAGCTTCTGTTTCGGGGTGGGGGAAGGAAAAATATGGAGAAGATAGTTGGGCTGCAACTTAAGTGGAGTATAGAAGAAACAGATTATCTGGACCATTTTGACTCACCCTTTTTGGCAGGGATATTCTATTGAGGCAGCATTGATTACATTTGTGGATGATTTCTGGTAGAATAAGGGTGGTGCAGTTCTCCTGGATGTTAATCTCTTGTTGACGTCCTGTACCACTGATCATCATTCTTTGGACCAGTTTAGTATTTGAGTATGGAAAGCTCTGTTTTGCAGTAATTCTTCTTTCTGCAGCCAGTCGGCGTGGATAGGGAAAGGCAGGTCAAACCCGTGGCCCCTGCTTTCTAGAATTCCTTAGGGCTCAACAGTTTCTACATCAGGAAACTTAACATGCGTATACACAATCTATATGAACTTCCATAATGGCTTATGGATGTTCTGGTGTTATGGAGGTAGTTGGTAGTTATCATTGGAATCCATGTGATGCTGTTGAGGTGCAAACCTAGTACTTGGAGATTTTTAGTGTCTAGCTGGTGAGAAATGGGATCAATCCTAGCAAGATAAAAGTGGCTTTGATTCAGGAATTGGACACCTCATCTTTAGTTCTCAATTGAGTTCTATTTCCCCAGACCAAACTAGCACATAATTTGGGAATCTTTTCGGACTAATGGCTTCTGATGGAAAAGTGAGTGGCAACTAGGGCTGGGAAGTTTTTTGCAGGGATCAACCTGATGTACCAGTATGATTATTTTAGGGCCGACCGACCATTCTAGTGGTTTAAAGTACTGAAGTACAATCTACCTAGGGTGTCAAAAACCAAGAATTCCACAGTTCAACCCTGATGTCCATTTCTGTACTCCTTTTGGGACTTGTTACAAAAAAAACTTTCTGGACATGTCTGAAATCTGAAGATAGCTTTAGATAACTATTTGATAAATCCCAGATCAGAAGACATCTTAATGTCTGGTCAAGAATGGTAGTAATTCTAAAGTGGACCTAAGCTATAAGGGAAGCTTGCCCATTGGTAGAATCAATATTGAAAGAGGAATTTCTTGTTTTACAAGTATGTAAACACGATTGAAGTATAGAATGAGAGAACTTAAAATTGTTGCATCAGAATTGTATGGTACTCAGTGCCATTCATGCACACAATCTGCATTTTTCAAACTTGAAGCAAGCGTCAGCAATAAATACTTCTCTTTATAAAACTCTATTAACCTATCTTCTGCATTATTGCATTTATTCAATGCAAATATTCCAGTATTTTCATGAACCTTTATTTTTTCAATACCTGCATTCCATTCAGCCAATAAAAATATTGTACTGTATTCTTAAGTCTGTGCAGTTTTTAGCTCTATTTGCCAAATAATTCCTCAATGTTTTCCACTTCATAGGAACTTGGAAATCATGATATTCACTGTAAAACTACAAATTCTGTATATAGACAGTCACTGTCTAAAATGGTATAGCTTAAGCAGGGGATTAGACTAGAAGATTCTAGAACAACTTCAAGATCCCCTCTAACTCTATTCTGATTGATCTGCTATTAAGTTATAACCAACCATATGCTGAAGCAATGTTTTTTGAGTAACATTGCTATCTATTCCTTTGCATAGTCTCACATACTCATCTGATTTAAAGTGGCCCATTCCATAAAGCTAAGGTCATATATGCCTAAAATATGCAATTTAGTACCTGTGACTTTAATTGGCTTGATCACATAGGTAACAAACACAGGAGGAAGAAGTGCAATGAAATAAGACAGACATTTCCAGAAACAGACTAAAACAGTAAAATGCCAAATTTTATCTGTATAATTGATAGAACATTAGTAAATTAAAGAGAGTAGGTATAGTTGCAAGATTTGTTCTGGAAAAGACACAGTGAGAATATTACTCCAATATGCTTATCTTGTATGAAAGAAAATTTGAATGATGGAGAGAGATAAGTGATGTGGAGAGATAAGAGATGTTTATGAAAATTGAAGGGAGAAAATAATTTCCAAATTTTGTAACAACAAAAGATCCAAGTGGCTTTCAGAAGAAATTATAACAGACAAGAAAAAAAGGAAGCTTGGTCCCACAGATAAATTATATAAATGTAGCATTTTCAGTATCAAGCAATCATGTCTGAATAAGGTTCTTTATACCTCAGTCAAGATTGTTAACATGTAGGGGAATATAGTGCAAAAGTGAGAGATAGTTTTAAGAACAGAGAAATTGCAGGAAATGTTACAGCTAAGGCATGAACAGTTGAGTAAGCCTGGAATACAAGCAAAGGATATTTAAAGAAAATGGGAAGATACATTATCTATACATGATTTACTCATTGGAAAAAAAAAGTATGGCCATGCATTTCATATACAATAATCCAGGGTGGCCCATGAGCAAGATCAGTAAAACTAAATAAGATTTAAAAAGCAATATACAGTGACAATGTCTGTGATACCCTGCATGCATAACAAACAGTGCTTCCACGAAACAGTTTCATTCTGTATTTGCTAAGCATTCATACCATAACCCTGTGCCTGGGGAAAGAGACAGCTCCTTGTAGCTTATAGAAAAAAAACAAAACACTTCGAGAGGCTGTACACAACAGCTGACTGCAACTGAAAACAAAGTGCAAAATGCACTGAACCAGCTGTTAAATACCAGGTGCTCCTGAAATGCCTATTGTTTAAAGTTGAGGGTGAAAGACAGGTAAAAGTGCTAACAGTTCTATGTCAACAAATATGGAACAAGGTTATATGGCCAAGAGCACAGGTGTAGCCATGTCACGTTGCCATGGTGACATTTTGCAACAGTTTTCCCATTTGCAGAGCTGGGGTAGGCATGGCCTACAAGTGATATATCTGGCCTGTGGGCTGCCAATTTAACACCCTTGGTCTAGAGGTTGGAATATATTCCTACACCAAACAAAAGATATATAAAGCAATGTGTCAAACCAGGCTAATTCCTCACACAGGTCAAAATATTACAGAGCAGAGCCATAAGGAGAAGCAATGTTTAGAAAAGGCAGTAGGCTACAAGATCAGATCGGTAACCTAAGATGGAATACAAAGACAGCAAATGGTATTTTCTTTTGTATTATTGACTAAAGCAAGGCTTTTGTGTTAAACGTACCAGAATCTAGGTTAATGGGTATATACTAGAACACTCTGAGAGCTCTTTATCATGAGCAAGAAGCCTATTGTAAGGACTGACTCTGGAAAAACAAACAGGTACAAAATAGGAAAGAGAGTAAGTCAAGGATGCATATTGTTTCCATATCATCTGTTCAGTTTATTCAAGGAATAGAAGAATGCAAAGATTGGATAAATGACAGCTCAAGTCCACATAGGCATAGCCATCTTGAGAGTGGCACGTGACAGCAGCTTGTTAGCCAAAAATAAATAAGAATTTGAAGAAGTTAAAGTTAAAATGATAGATTCATGTCATCTAGCATGCTTATTAAATTTCCATTTGACAGCAGAGAGGTCCATTAGAAAATGCAAGTCTTTCATCAGAGTTAGAGAGCTGCATTTAATCTTATGACTGCAAATTAAACTTTAGTTTTTGATACCACTTTTTTTTACTGATGCTAAATGGTTAACTACAATGAAATCTCAATCTAACTGGCCATTTGGGGTTGTGTGTCCTTCATTCAAAAAGTGTGTCAGCACAGTGATTTATATCACCTGAGTAATGAAGTAGTATAGCTGTGCAAATATTGCAAAGCATATCATCTGCAAAATAACATTGTTTCATGGAAATATGGACTATTACATGAAAAGTCTCTTGTACTGAGATCTGGTAAATTCAGAGTTCAATATATTTTTTAATTGTTTTTTGTTTCATCTAACCACAATTGTGTCTCAGCCCTCGGATGGATAAAAATCTCTTATCCTCTTTTCTAGTGAAGGATAAAAATGAGTTATGCAGAAAAACCCGATGAAATTACAAAAGATGAGTGGATGGAAAAACTCAATAATTTACACATCCAAAGAGCTGACATGAATCGCTTAATTATGAACTATCTTGTTACAGGTAACAATCACTAGCTTTATAATTGCTTCTTAATTTAAGAATGGTATTTAGAGCAGCTTTTCCAGCAAGTGTTTATATTCAGTGATAGCACCATGCTAGAAGAGTCTTACGAAGACCAAAAACACAGCTGCTACCCATTCCACGATCTGTAATTATGTGCCATATTATATAAACAAAGTTTCTTCAGTTTTAATAATGTAGACTCTTCCTACAAGCTTACAGGCAAAAGGACAAGTAGAAAAAAGAGGAAAAGGAAGAAACAAAGAAGTCCTACATAGTTACTAATTTTTTCAGAAAGTTTTTATTAACTTCAAGAACTGACCACCAAGGAAGTTAGTTTTGAGAAAGGGTTTAACAAGAAAATTACATCTTCTAATCTTTTTTGCCCTCTTTTGTAGTCTGAAACTTCAACTCCCTCTTTATTGTAAAAACAAAAACACCAAATGTCAGTCAATGCCAAAAGCCTTGTAGATGACTTTTCTCCCCCTCTTTCATGACCAGTTTCTTTTTCCATTTCATTTCAGAAGGATTTAAAGAGGCTGCTGAGAAGTTTCGGATGGAATCTGGAATTGAACCTAGTGTTGATTTAGAGACCTTGGATGAAAGAATAAAAATTCGGGAGATGATCCTCAAAGGTCAGATTCAGGAAGCCATTGCACTGATCAATAGCCTTCATCCAGAGTTATTAGACACAAACCGGTACCTTTACTTCCATTTGCAGGTAAGCTAACAGATTTAAAGATGCAGGGGTTATAGTTAATGTATCTAAATAATACATTTATCGATTATTTAAGAACTATAACTGAATTCATAATTTATTTTAATTTGTAAGATCGACATTTTGTATGCCCTTTGGCCTTATGAGAATTGTGATAGATAAAATGTGAAAATGTGAACAGTGGAATTGTCTAGATCGCTGGTGTCAAACTCGCCACATCACGTTGCTGTCATGTGACTTTTGTAACATTTTTTCCATTTGTGGAACAGGGTGGGTGTTGCCTGCACATGGCCCATCTGGCCCATTTAAATGTACTATCCTGTGCAGTTCTTTAGCTGAGCATTAACACTCCAAATATCTTAATCCTGAAAGGCCAATCTTTGAATGATAGAATCACATTAGAGAGGTCCAGGACATGAAGTGTCCACATTCTTTTATTGACACAAGAAACGCTTGAAAAGCTAACTCGCATAGCTTCGCTTCTGACCGTTAGATTTTTTAAAAATAAATTTGAAGATTTTTGATCAAAGCCGAATATTCAAATGATGCTTGTAATACAGGCAATAAACTGTGTTTAACTTTCTATTCCCCCCGCCCTCCCCGATCTGTGCAGCAGCAACATTTAATTGAACTGATTCGGCAGCGGGAAACTGAAGCCGCTCTGGAGTTTGCTCAGACTCAGTTAGCAGAACAAGGAGAAGAGAGCCGGGAATGTCTGACGGAGATGGAGCGCACGCTTGCTCTCCTTGCTTTTGATAATCCAGAGGAATCCCCTTTTGGAGATTTGCTCAACATGATGCAGCGACAGAAAGTAAGTCCTAGTTATGGAATTAAAATTAAAGATTGCAGAACTCTTAACTGCTTGTGCATTTACATTTATCGCTTAGTGTGTTGTGAAGTAGAGGTGGCTTTATGTCTTATTAGTTGATTAAGGTTTTCTTTTAAGAGCTTGCTCAGTCAGCTCAATTGCTTAGTTAACTATTATTTTAACTAATCAGTTGTGAGGAGTGTCACCACTTCACTTGAGTGGTGAAGTAAATATGCCCAGGAGTGATGAATATAAAGAAGAAAATTACTGCCTACTTTTCTAATAGATAACTATAACAATAAGGAGATTCTAATAAAGGAGAATATTTGTAGTTCAAGGATGACATAAGCGGTCATGAGCTTCTTATTTTCTTGCAGACATTTCATTACCCAACTAGGTAACATCAATGCTAGTCAAGCACTGATAATGTTACCTAGTTAGGGTAATGAAATGTCTGTAGGAAAACAAGCAAGCTAACAGAACACCAAGAACCCCTCATAATAATATTCTTGCCATCATTTTTCATGGTGTTTGCCCCAAATGGAACAGAATACAGTTGTAAAATAGTGCCTTTTAGTGTAGTCTAGTGGTTAAGGCACCAGATTAGAAACCAGGAAACTGAGTTCTAGTTTTGCCTTAGGTATGAATGCCAGCTGGGTGACTGGCATTGCTGGGTGCCAGCATTCTCAACCCAACCCAATCCATCTTGCAGAGTAGTAGTGGGAAAAATGTGATCTGACAAGCAAAGTCAACGACAAAGCCAGATTCACTTAACAGCCGTGTTACTAAACTTAACAGCTGCAGTGATTCGCTTAGCAAATCTGGCAAGACAGCTTGTAAAATAAGTCCCAAAGGTGGTTTTTCAGGAGGCAACTGGGATTTCTTGTTTCTTTTTAAGACGTTTCGCTGCTCATTCAAGAAACTTCTTCAGTCCTGACAGAATAATGGGGAATGGAATGATAACCCACTATCCTGTTAGAGCTGAAGAAGCTTCCTGGACGACAAGCAAAATGTCTTCAAAAGAAAAAAGAAAGTCCAGTTGCCTTCTGAAAAAGCACTTTGGGACAATTATGACTTAGATGACTGAGAATCTCTACAGACTTGTAAAATGGGGCAAAACTTAATCTCTTGTTTCATAGAAATACGTTGCTAACCCATGTTATTTGTCTCTTTCTCTAGGTGTGGAGCGAAGTAAATCAAGCTGTGTTAGATTATGAAAATCGTGAGTCAACCCCCAAGCTGGCGAAATTATTGAAGCTACTACTGTGGGCTCAAAATGAGCTGGACCAGAAGAAAGTAAAATATCCCAAAATGACAGATCTCAGCAAGGGGACAATTGAGGAACCCAAGTAAAATGTGCAGATGGACACTAAATCTCACATCTGCACAGTGATTATACATTTTTAATCAGTCTGTGACTGAAATATTTTTACTACAGTTCAGGACTTTTGCAATTTGGTTGTGTGTTTTGTTTTGTTTCTTTCCTTGGCAAGCATATGTAAAGGGAAGGGGTCCCTTTTAAAATGCACCAAATTGGCATTGGAAAAGCATTACATCACTTTGTCCATCTGACTTAGGCTATGCACTGTCGTACTTTTTTTAGCCAAATACCAAGGTTCTTTTTTAAATACTGTGCTGAAGGTTTGCAACATCTGGCCACTGAAGCATATTTTGGTAGCCAACGAATTGATGTTAAAGCTCTTGGCAACTCTCCAGTTAAACTTCACCTGTTTTTCACTTGAAACATGGACTTATTTCTGTGTTAATTTATAGCCAAATATGCATTCCCTATTTATAAGCTAGCGATTGGTTAAAGTGATCATTTTGTAAGCCTCCTGCCAGTGTTGTTTACTGCATAGACTATAGTATAGAAAGCTTGTAAGCTGTAATTGAAGATAACTGCCCTTGCTTTTCATACCTTGGTGACTTATTTATATGGGGCTGAATGTTATGTTCACGATGGGCCTAGTTCTCTCAGAAGCGTTGCTAAAAATAAAAGCATTTTCTTTTGTAGTTTTCAAGAATGACCAAAATAGCCTCTGAAGGCAGACATAATCACATTATAGGTAGGCGCCCTTTCCCCAGAGTTTCTTTGTGGTTCTATTTCTTAATGCTAGTTGCAGTCCTTCTGCTGCTTGGGGTGACAATTATAGTCTTAAAGCCTGTAATATATTTACGGACAATACGGAAATGGAAATAATGTTAGCCATTCCCAACAAGAAGAAATAGCTTAATGTAAAAACCCAGTGGAATAGTATAAATTTTAGGGGGCCATAATTTTTAAATGATGGAATTACTTTAACAAGTTTCTTTAATTAGTACTTTGATTTTACAACTCTCCTCCCTGGAGCTCCCCTCTTTATGGTGGGGGTGTTGTTATCATGGTTAGGATTTATTTCTGCCCTTGTTTAAAGCCCTTGTAATTCCATGAGTTATTTCTTACTCAGTTGCTGCATTGCAGTTTTCTTTATGGATGGTTAATGGCAATGCAAGGCTGGTTTAAAAACAAATGCAAGGCTGGTTTAAATTGTTGCCCTATTTGTCTGGTAGTGATAAGTGATAGCCTGGCCAGTTTCAAGATTACCATCCTGCAACTAATTCAGTTATCTCCAAGGTTGCTGAAGCCAAGGTATCTCCAGTTGCCAAGCTGTTAACTAATCTTATTGCCAGCTAGGATAAATCTGCCTTTCTGTGCTCATTTTACACGTTTTCTGCTGAAAGGATAGAAAAAAAAAATTAGAATAGTCCATTTAGGTGTAGCCTAGTAGTACCAGTGCTCTTGGTGAATAAATGAGCAATCTATAGAATGCAAAGGTTTGGTTTTCAGCAAGGTTTTGCTACAGTCATTGCTTGGTGTAATAAACTGCCAGAAGCTTCTCTATATTCCTCATAGAAACAATTGAGAGTGACATAGCAGAGGGATATGTATTTGTATGCAGCTGCATTCTGGATTAAGGCCCACGGGTAGACTAGTGTGAAAAGTAGTCCGAAGATAAGATGGCACTTGTATTTTGCACTGATGCTTGTACAGCCTATCAGAGAGAAAGCTCTGACTGAAAATTACTTCACATTTTGGGAGATCACTCAACACGGGGTTTTAGTGTTCTGGGTTATTTTATATTCTTCAGGAATGTTTCCTAACAACTCAGCTGGGACTGATAAGTTCTTTTATTTGACTAAGCATAGCTATGCTGAAAGTCAAAATGTCCAGGCTTTCTTTAGATATGACCAATTTATCTTCCCTCTTCTGGAAATGTAGAAAGTATAAAGCAATAGTTTCTAAATTTGGCCACTTTTAAGACTTGTGGACTTCAGCTCCCAGAATTCCCCAGCCAGAATGGCTGGCTGAGGAATTCTGGAAATCCACAAGTCTTAAAATGGCCATGTTTGGAGACCCTGGTTTAAAACATCAGCTTTCAGTGTTGTCTTGACCATGTTTCTCTACCAGATATCCTGTGTTGCAGCCATGTTTAAGAGGTCTCTTTTATGTTCAAGCATTCTATTGAAGCCATGGTTGCATAATAACTGGAATATAGTGTTTTAAGAGCCAAATATGCGATATAACTATGACAGTTTACTTAATTTGGTTTTTGTTAAAACATCTCACACTGAAGCAGCTTTAATCTATAAAGGTTTCTTGGGGGTAACTTCAGAGAAAAATATTTAAAATGGTATGAAAGAAAAGCTATGCATTTTACAGAGCGTGCAAAGGTGTAGTCCCCGTGGTACTTTTAGGGATCTTTATATTCACATGTATATAAAATAGTTTGCATATACAAATTATAATATAATCAATTTGAATTATTCTCAGATGGGGAGGGTGTAAAATATAACTTATGAAAATATTATTCACAAAAATAAAACCCCACAGCCCTCACTACATAAATGAATTCTTGTCATACACACGAGAAATGTCTTACTTAGTGGCTGTGAAAAATGGTTGCAATTTATCTCCATGTTAGATCTCCACTCTTAACTGCTTAGCATTAAATACAACTTTGATCAATACGTTTTTCTTCTAGTTTTTTTTTTTAACGAACCTCTTTGTAGAAATAATGTTTCAGAGAATATAATTGTGCTAATCACTCCCATAAGTCTGTAAGTTTTACAATCCATGTAGCGAAGGCTGTGTACATCGTGTGTATTTTTGAGGGGTGTGTGCAAGACATCTTAGATTCACAATGGGTTGCTCTGCCTACTCCACAAGGGATCCAAGCTTGAAAGGTAAGTTCAACCTTCACAGCAACATCTATAAATACAGGTAGCCCTCAACTTATGACCACAATTGAGCCCAGAATTTCTGCTGCTAAGTGAAACATTTGTTAAGTGAGTTTTGCCCCATTTTACAACTTTTATTGTCACTGCTTTTAAGTGAATCACTGCAGCTGGCAAATTAGTAGCATGGTTGTAAAGTGAATCTGGCTTCCTTGTTGACTTTGTCAGGTCTCCAAAGGGGATCACATGACACTGCAACTGTCATAAATATGAATCAATTGCCAAGCATCTGAATTTTGATCATGTGACCATTGGGGATGCTGCAACTGTTGTAAGCGTGAAAAATCATCATTTTTTTTCAGTGCTGCTGTAACTTTGGTCCCGAAACAAACTGTTGTAAGTCATGGACTACCTGTAACATAAAAATGATGCTGGTTCGTGCAGTTTTTGGAGAAGGTGCTATGTTTTGTAGGAGCATTGTTGGAATGAATGAAAAGGAGACAAAGCTCATCTTAAAGGTAATGCGGTAAGGGGAGCACGGAAGGGAATTTGATCTGTTAGACAAAGCTATTCAGATTTGTTTTCAGGTGGATCCCAGCCTCATGGCATGTCTGGTGGAGATGTCAAAGGAGGAATTACCTCTGTTACCCTGGGAACAATTTGAACCTGCTGGATCTGAGGAAATGGACAGGGAGCTTACTGCTGTGAGCTCAAGCCACCTGCTATATTCCTAGATTAATGCAATTATCTTAAAACAGTTCAATAAACTTTTATTTAAATTATTACTATTTTGTAATTACAGGGATTTTAAGTTTTGTGACCTTCAAGGTTAGCATTTGAAAAAAAAACCTGTTTTTTGCAATGGAATCAGGTTTTTGGTTAACAAAAAACATTGTGGCCACAATTAGAAGGTTACTAGTTGATTATGTTGGCAACCTATTGGTGGCTTGGCTCCATTTCAGCCATTGTATTTATTGTATTTTCTGTACTAGAGCCTGACAGGGACATTTAGATGGCATCAGGACAGAAGAATACTTTCCACATTTGTTCACTTGTCATGCTTACATTCTAGGTTCATCCTGATTTGAAAACTATAGGTAATAATTTTATGTCAAACCTTTGATAGACTCCGTCACTGACTGTGTTATCAAGTGGTTGCCAGTTCCATAGATTCCACACACACCTCTAGCCCCAATCTGGTCCTTCCAATGGTGCACCAGAATGCAGGACAAGAAACAATGGGTGGAAACTAAGGAGAGAAGCAACCTGGAATTGAGGAGAAGCTTCCTAACAGAAGAATTAACCAATGGGAACAGATTGCTTCAGACATTATAGGTGCTTCATCACTGGAGGTTTTTAAGAAAAGACTGAACATTTGATTGAAATGGTATAGGATCTCCTGCTTGAGCAGGAGGTTGGACTAGAAGATCTCCAAGGTCCCTTCCAGTTCGATTCTGATCCTGATTCTGACTAGCACTGATGTTAACTAGTTGGGTAATGAAGCGTCTTCAGGAAAACAAGCTCAGAGAGCAGCAAGGACTCCTCATGTCAATTCTGGGCTACAAATATTCTTTTATTAGCAAGGTACATCAACTGATGAAGTGAAAGCTCACCTCTTTCCACCCCACTTTCTGGGAACAGATCACTATTTTAAATCCTCCAATGGTCCAGCAGGACATCATCTGAGCCCACAGCCAGTTCACCTGTGGGTGATGGGGTTCAATCACACACTGGATTGCACATCCAGCTGGTGTGCAGTAGAACCAGGAATCCCAAAGGTGCTTTTTTCAAAAGATAACTGGACTTTTGCTTTGCAACTGTTTTGCTTCTCATCCAAAGGCTTCATTTCTTCAGAGTGCTCCAGAGAACCGGAGAAGCTTCTGGGATGAGAAGCAAAATGTCACCAAGTCCAGTCTATTGGGGAGGAAAAAAAAAAAAACCACACTTGGGATCCTAAGAATCTCCATAAAGCCCAGGAAGATCATCCTCTTGAGTCGCTGACAATCCACCCGAATTTGCGCATTAGGACATGAACAACCCCTGCGCCACATCCAACACTCCTTTCCTTGCAGCATCTGAGAAATAAGATCAAGTGAGGCACTAATACCACTCTATAAAGGCTTAGTAAGATCACACCAGAATACTGTGTCCAAGTTTGGTTGCCACACTATAAAAAAGATGTTGAGACTTTAGAAAGTGCAGAGAAGAGCAATATAGGCAATTAGGGGATTGGAGGCCAAAACATGAACGGTTATAGGAACTGGGCATGTCTAGTTCAGTAAAGAGAAGGACTAAGAGAGACATGATAGCAGTCTTCCAAAATCTGAGGGGCTGCCACAGAGAGGAAGGGGTCAAACTATTTTCCAAAGCACCTGAGGGCCAGACAAGGAATAATGGATGGAAACTGATCAAGGAGATTCAACCTAGAAATAAGGTGAAATTTTCTGACAGAACAATCAACCAGTGGAACAGAAGTTGCCTTCGAAAATCATGGGAGCTTCATCCCTGGAGGTTTTCAAGAAGAGACTGGATGGCCATCTGTCAGAAATGATATAGAGTCTCCTGCTTGGGCAGGGGGTTGGACTAGAAGACCTCCAAAGTCCCTTCCAACTCTTATTCTATATTCTAATGTCCTCAGATCATTACTAATTTGCAACACCACCTCTGTCATTATTTCTTCCTCCTCCTCCTCCCCCCTTGCCCAGTTTTCCAATATTTGAGGGGATGCCACAAAGAGGAGGGACTCAACCTATTTTCCAAAGCACCCAAAGGCCAAACAAGGGACAATGGAAAGACTGAACAAGGAGAGAGATTTCATCCTAGAAAGAAGGAGGCATTTTCTGACAGAACAATCCACCCAAGGAAAAGAAGTTGCCTTCAGAAGTTGTGGGAGCTTCATGACCGGAACTTTTCAAGAAGAGAATGGAAGGCCCCCCTGTCAGAAATGGTGTAGGGCCTCCTGCTTGGGTGAGGGGTTGGACTAGATGACCTACCAGGTCCCTTCCAACCATGGGAATCTGTTCCATCCCCCGCGCGCCCCCAGCTCCACAACGGAGCGGCTGGTGCCGGAGGGAAGGAACGGAACGGAACGCGCAGCAGCCTCCCGCGGCTGAATGAATGGGCGCCGCTGCTGTCCAACGACCCGCCCTTAACGGCGAAGGGGAGTCCCCCCACTTCCAGCATCGCCTCCCCTCTACACACAAATACACACACACACGCGCGCGCGGCGAACAACGAGGAAACCGCCCCGGGACAGCGATGACGCCTCCAGTCCGAAGTTGNCTCCCCTCTACACACAAATACACACACACACGCGCGCGCGCGGCGAACAACGAGGAAACCGCCCCGGGACAGCGATGACGCCTCCAGTCCGAAGTTGCCCCCTCGGCTGCCAAGAGAGACGCGGCCGTGATCGTTTCTTCTTGCGCTTCTCTGAAGGCCGATCCGGAGCGACCGGGGAGATCCCCGGGTGAGTTTTCTTCAAACAAACCCGAGTTCGACGTTTCCTTTACAGCTGCAGCCCGGGTTACGAGACTTCCTGGAAGGGGCCCCGAGCAGGAACAGACAAAATTGACACGTGGATCTTTTTTTTAAAAAAAAAAAAAACTCNCCCCCCCCCTTCGTCTTTTTTCCTTTCCAAATCGAGGGCGGCCGGCGAGGTGATGCTTTAAGTGTAGCTTGTCTCCGGTGCGAACCTTGGATTAGGCGTCGTGGAGACAGAGGACTATCCTCAGGGAGGACACCCCCCCCTCCTTTTCCCAAATCAACCGACAACCAGCCTCTCTTCCTCCGGTTGTTGCTTTTTCAACCCCTTTTAACTTTGAAGCCCGGTCTCTTGTCTCGGAAGAAGAGTAGCTGGTGACGACTTCAATGGTTGGGAAAAGTTAGAAAACTTTGGGAAAAGTTAGATGAGAGCTTCTGACTCTCGTTTTGGGGGGATTTGGTGTGGTTTGTTCCATCTGTGGATTTACACACACACACACACACACAGCCTTTGTTTAACTTAAGCCTTTGAATGGCCTTGAGCATCGGGATCAACAGAACCCAGGATTTGGGGGCCAACCAGCTGGCATCCCAACATCACAAGGAGCATCAACTGCCAGCCGCCAGAGGCCAACAGCAAGAAGCCCTGAAAAAAGATGGAGTTATCGGGGATGTCTTTTGGTCCAGGTGAGAATCTTAGCTTTGGGAACCTTTTCCAAAGTGGCCTGTCTGTAATTGTAACTGTGAAAGGGATCTCGGAGTCTTAGTGGACAACCAGCGAAAAAGGAGCCAGCAGTGTGCAGCAGCAGCAGCCAAAAAAGCCAATGCAATCCTAAATTGTATAAACAGAGCGATACAACTGAGATCAAGGGAGGTACTAATACCACTCTATCAAGCCTTAGTAAGACCACACCTAGAGTATTGCATCCAGTTTTGGTCACCACACTATGAAAAAGATGTTGAGACTCCAGAAAAAGAGGCAGAGAAGAGCATCCAGGATGATTGGGGTAGAGGCAGGATTCAAATTTTCAACAACCGGTTCTGTGAGTGTGGTTTAGGTGGTGGGCATGGCTTGGTGGTCATGTGACTGGGTGGACATGGCTTGGTGGTCATGTGTGACCAACTCAATATCACTCACATCCACGCATCTCCTCGCCTGACCTCTCATGATTATGGGGATGCTGCTACAGTCGTAAGTGTGAAAAATGGTCATAAGTCCCTTTTTTCAGTGCCATTGTAACTTTGAATGGTCACTCCACAAAAGCAAAGCACCAGCAAAGGATGGGAAAAAAACTCCAGAGAAGTTCCAGAGACAGGAAGTCTAGTCCTGCTAAGAATATAATAAGGGTTAACGGAGAGGCAGTTTCTATAAGCAACACCAGAATGTTTCCTTCCTGCCTTCCTTACAGGATTAAGCCAGTAATTTGTTCTAACAACAGGTTCTCTGAACTGCTTAAAATGTTAACAACTGGTTCTAGCGAATAGGTGTGAACTGCTGGAATCCCACCCTTAAATTAGGGGACTGGAGACAAAACATATGAAGAATAGTTACAGGAACTGGGCAT
This sequence comes from Laticauda laticaudata, assembly GCA_004320025.1. Classification (NCBI taxonomy): domain Eukaryota; kingdom Metazoa; phylum Chordata; class Lepidosauria; order Squamata; family Elapidae; genus Laticauda; species Laticauda laticaudata. The sequence continues at coordinate 22,288 of BHFT01077759.1, forward strand.
GGCTAATCCAGGGAAAAGAAGGACCAGGGGAGACAGGATAGCAGTCTTCCAATATTGGAGGGGCTGCCACAGAGAGGAGGAAGAGGTCAAGCTATTTTCTAAAGCACCCAAAGGCCAGACAAGGAATAACGGATGGAAATTGAATCAGGAGAGATTCAACCTGGAAATAAGGAGAAACTTTCTGACAGTGAGAACAATCAACCAATAGAACAGAACTTGCCTTCAGAAGTTGTGGGACCTTCATCACTTGAGACTTTCAAGAAGAGATTGGACTGCCATTTGTCAGAAATGATGTCCAGGGGGTTGGACTAGATGACCTACAAGGTCCCCTCCAACTCTGATTATCTGTTATCTGTCTGTCCATGGTTTAAAAGCGACATGAATGGTTGTAAGTCAAGGGCTGCCTAGCTGAGCTGATCTAGAAAATGTAAACATGGCTGAAATTGATTACAGGTAGTCCTTGACTATTGGTTTAATGACTGTTCAAAGTTACAATGGCACTGACAAATGTGATATGACCATTTTTCACAGTTATGACCTTTGCAGCCTCCCTTTGATCATGTGGTTAAAATTCAGGCACTTGGCAACTGGTTCTTACTTATGACCATTGCTGTGTTCCGAAGCTCATGGGATCGATCCCCCTTTGCAACCTTCTGACAAGCGAAGTCAGTGGGGGAAGCCAGATTCACTTAACAGCTGGGTGACTAACTTACCAACAGCAGTGATTCCCTTTACAACTGCAGCAAGGGAGGTTGTAAAACAGATAAAGAACAAAAAACAGCATAGGGGCAGGTGGGAGGGCTGATCCTGCGCTTTTCTCTTCTTTCTCCTCTCAGCTGATCATCAGAGCTTTTTTTTTTAACTACTGGTTCCACAAACTGGTAGCAATTTTTGCTAGTGGTTCGATTGAACCAGGCTGAACCAGTAGCATTTCACCATTGTGTCATACCTTTGAATGGTCACAAGTCAAGGACTATCAGTGTCCTAGTTTAGACTAAGAAGAACCTTGTGATCAAATCGAGACCAAGACTCCAAAATGTATTTTATTTTTTCTTTATGTACACTGAGAGCTTATGCACCAAAGACATGCCACATCCACAATTATAAGATCACAATTTCAGCAGTTTGCAAATGGCTCCCATTTATGACTGGTTGCGGCATCCTGCAATCATGGGGTCATAATTTAGGACTTTCCCAACTGATTTCCATTTTTCCAACAAAAAATTCAGTTGGGGAAGCGGGAGTTGCTAAATGACCATGCAATTGACTTTACAACCCCAGTAAAATATATATATATATATAGTTGTAAAATAAGGTCTGGTCATGTGATAGCTCACTTTACGACCGCCCCGATTTATAATAGAAATTCCAATCCCAGTTGTGGTTGTAAGTCGAGGACTACCTGTATACCCACATAGAAACTGATACTTGGATAGCATTATAAACTTTCTTGGGTGTCCAAAATTTTGGCTTGACTGGGCCGCATTGAATGAAAAGCAATTGTTTTGGGGCACATCTAAAATATATAATATGATTAATGTATATCAATCACATAATAATATTCAAAATTTATGATCTGGTGGGACTGCATTAGGGCTGCATGTGACTTGTGGACATTACTTTTCCAGAATTTAGCTTGATTTCAATGGAGTTTCCATGCAGTTTTGTTCGTAATAATATGGAAAGGATTCACTATTATTATTTTCCAGTAATGTTCTTCTTAATTTCCTAATTTAACATATGGCCTGGGGGTTTCCTGGCGAGATCTCCAAATAAATCCGAACTTTCTTAGCTTTTCAAAACAGCCAAAATTTGCCAGATGCCAAACAGGTGTCACAACCATGGCCAGAGAGAGAAGAGCAACAAAGATGATGAGGGGACTGGAGGCTAAAACTTATAAAGAACGATTTCTAGAACTGGGTTTATCTCGTCTGATGAAAAGAAGGACTTGGGGATGACAGGATAGCAGTCTTCCAATATTTGAGGGGCTGCCACAAAGAACAGAACTGTTCTGACCCAAACCTTGTTCCAAACAAACACCAAACAGATAAAAGCAAAACCTTTTCATGCTTCTCTGCAAATTCCGTTAATTCACGGTTAAAAGGCTATTAAAATTAATTGTCTCTGATAAGACCAAGCCTTACCAAGGCTGTGCAAGGCTGCCAAAAGCTAGATTAAGTTGCCAAGAAAGATTCCAAGCAAAAAGTCTTCAAACACAAACCAAGATAGTCTGAACTTCCATAAGGCTTGAAGTGCAAGAACTTCTTTGCTTCCTGCCTCTCAGGCTGGCTTTTATCTCTTCAGGGAGGGGCCATTACCTTGCAGCCTTACTCCTGAGTCACCCATGCTACTGCAGCTGCTCTTTCCTATGAACAGCCCTGCGCATACGCGCACTGGGCACGGGCTCCTCAGGGGCCTCTTCATCACTGCTGCCATCCTCCACAATCTCCGAAGGCAGCACTCCACTCCCTGATGGTCCTGGCCCCATCCCTGCATCACACGCAGGCCCCTCACCTGAGTCCTCGCTCTCCGAGACCTCAGCCGTCTGCAACCTGCTGCCGGCGAACCACAACAAGAGCAGAATAACAGAGTTGAAAGGGACTTTGGAGGTCTTCTAGTCCTACCCCTTGCTCAGGCAGGAAACCTTATACCATTTCAGACAAACGATTGTCCAATCTCGACCTCAAAAATTGATTGAGGACTCCCAAAGTTGGTGTGGCTTCTGTCTATCAATCTAGACTATGTCAGAAATTAAAACTGGGGAATTTAAAAACATGTATTTATTTAACTTCATGGACCCCCTGAAAGGATCTCAAGGATCACGCTTTGAGATATGATGCCCTATAAATCAATAGAGTGCAAATGTCCATTGAATCCAAATGCTGTTGACTGAGGAATTCTGGGAATTGGAGTCCACACAACTTAAAGTTCTCTAACTTGAGAGAATACTGGTCTTAGTCAAAGTACTGCATCAGAGTACTTTGATTGGCCAGTCAGTACTGTATCCATGGGGAAATTTGTGTTGGAATAAAAGAGGAAAGACTTCTTGAACCCAGTACAGCTAAGGATCTCTTCTGGAGGTTGGCTAGGGAATCAGAAAAAGGCAACATCATGAGAACACAGCAGAAAAAAAGAATGTTGGGGCATGTTTTGACCACAATTAGGTGCAAATGTGGAAGTCTCTAAATAAAACTTCCTATCGAAAACAGTTATATCAGTGACAAACTGAAAATCCGTTAGTGTTAGTGCAACCATAAAGGCCTTACTTAGCCATCGATTGAGTGACAGTTGATTATCTTCAAGTTTATTTCCTACCTTACTGCAGTATCTAGAAACCAATTTGGCAGGTGTTTCTTAGCCTTAACCATGAATTCTTGCTTAAACATGCACATTTGTTGGTTTACATGTGTTTCCCAACTGTTTTGTGGACATTAAATAAAAGCAGTTCATTGACCTGTAGATTATTTGAGTTGGATTTTGCAATGATGAATCAAAATCAAAGATAGAGGGAGGCATATCTCTCTCTCTCTCTCTCTCTCTCCCTCCCTCCCTCCCTCTCTCTCTCTCTCTCCTCCCTCCCCCTCTCTCCTCTTTTACAAATACACAAAAAACACAGTTTGATAAGAGTTCAGTGTCTTTCTCGTGCCTCTATTTTGCCTGTCTCAAAGGCAGCCGGGATAAAACCAGAATTTAATCTGGATCTGTGATTTGGTTAATCATTTGCATCCCCACGGGATTTTCTGCTGCTTAGTTAAAGATTATAGAGTGTTTGCTTTGAAGGTGGCAAGACAAACAAGAATAGGTGCTTTTGTTCTGGAAGGAAGAAGATGATGCAGTAGTTTTGTTAACTGTCTCCCTCATTTTAAAGATAAATGAGCTTGTCTGTGTACATTGATCCATTAAAAAAAAATAACAGAACTACACCTGTAGCCACAAAGAAACAGGGTGGTTTTTAGCAGTCCTGCTGATCTAATTTATGGGGTAGGTTAAATCATGTGTTGTCCCAGCCTAGAACATGGCTCAGATAAAGCCAAGATCTGTTCCTGGTTTGGCATTAACAGCTGTAGAATATACCAGTCCAGTCCAGCTTAATGGCTATCCAAAAGTGCTTTTTCAAAAGGTAACTGGGTTTTCTGTCTTTTGTTTTTCATTTAAATATGTTTCATTTCTCACCCAAGAAGCATCTTCAGTTTTGACTGAAGCTGCTTCTTGGATGAGAAGTGAAACGTCTTCAAAGAAAAACAAAGAAAGTCCAGTTGCCTTTTGAAAAAAACCCTTTAGGAAAACCATGACCTGGATGACAGAATCTCTGTAGATGTTCAGCCATTGATGGCTGTTGTTTTGAGGAGGAGGGCAGAGTGCTACAGTGACTCCTTTCGTTAGTTAGCATTACTGAAAGCTGGTTATGAATCCCTACTTGGATGCCATTCTCAGACCTGCCAACCCTCGATAAAGGAAAATCTGGAGACTCATGAAAAAAAATCTGGAGATTCTATAAAAAATAGTGAGATTCACGGTCACATGAATAACTAACCAATCAGAGCGTGTTATATCCGGTGGTAGAAAAAGCAAAATGGAGGCACCCAGAGTAAAAAGAAATGTGCTGTATGTAAAAAGAAATGTGCTGTATGTATATATGACTGTATGGTAATATCGATATTGCGTGATCTGAGAAGTGGCGTCATGTCGTTTGTGTGAGAATCTGATTTATGCGCGTATAAGCTGACCCCCAAATTTGGAAAAAAAAAAAAAAGTGCGTTTTAAATTTGGCGTGAGATTGAGGAGCCTTGTCGTGAGACCGTGAGAAATGACAAAAAATCGAGAGACTCACGGCAGAACCGTGAGAGTTGGCAGGACTGCATTCTCTATCTTTCAGCCCAACCCTCCTCACAGAGTTGTTGTGGGCAGGGAAGTTAAACTAAGAGAATACTGGTTGGAAGTGCAGTCAATAACATAACACATCCAGGAAAATGACACCAGGAGGTGGTGAGCAGGAATGGCCACCAAGTTAAACTATTCTCCTGAGATGGTGTCTCTGCTTTCCTTCCTTCCCTCCCTCCTTCTTTCCCTGTTACTCACTTCCTCTTTCTTTTCTTTTCCTTTCCTTTTCTTACTTTATCTTGCCTTATATCTCCCTTCCTTCCTTCCTTCCTTCCTTCCTTCCTTCCTTCCTTCCTCCCTCTTTCTTTTCTTTTCCTTTCCTTACTTTATCTTGCCTTATGTCTCTTTCCTTCCTTCCTTCCTCCCTCCCTCCCTCCCTTCCTTCCTGTTCTGTTCACGGGAAACGAGACTCAGAGATCAGCGTAACTTCAGCTTTTTTATTTAGTTCCAAAAGTCCATCTTAACCAAGAGCCGCGGCAGCTCTTTTTATAGAGAGCTGCTCGCGGCTAGTGTCCAATGACGGCTACTTGTTTTTCCCGCCACTTGAATTGGCCAATCATGGCCCTGCTATTATTGGCCAATCGGCATCGAGAAAAGTAGCCAATCAGCGTCGGGTATTTGTTGTCCAATAGGAATAGCCTATTAGGAGTATGTTAATATGGAACACTTCCTTCCTTCCTTCCTTCCTTCCTTCCTTCCTTCCTTCCTTCCTTCCTTCCTTCCTTCCTTCCTTCCTTCCTTCCTTCCACGTCTGGAAGGAGTAAAGGATGGCCTGTCCTTTTTTCTCAGGTACAATTCCTGAGCTTCACCCTAACTGGGTTACCCCAAGGCATTTGAATTCCATTTCTGCCTGTCTGCAACCAACAGCCCTCCAGGCAAGGAGCAGGAAGAGCCAGCTGCCTCAAAGGATGCTGGGATACCACACATACACACACACGCACACACACACACACACACACACACACACACACACACACAANACACACACACGCACACACACACACACACACACACACACACACACAACTTGGGAAACTGCAGCTAGCCATGACTTCCCGTGTTCACTGGTGTCTCTTTTCATGGTTAGAGGTTTGATTCTGTTTAACTCAGAGGCAGGCTACATGGGTTGTGCCAACATGGCTGCTATCATAGCAGACAAACATCACATTTACTTTAAGACCTCATAGTCTAAGTAGATCAGCCAGCCTTTCCTGGCCAGGTTGCTTTCCAGGACTTCAAGTCCCAGAATACTTAGTGTCATCCAGGAGGGCTGGGGAATTCTGGGAGCTAAGACCACACCCATGTGCCCAAATTGGGGAAGAATGAACGGAACTCAGAGGGTTTGAGAAGTGCATCAAAATGGCACCAAATGGCAAATTTTTTTTATTTTTTTTTGAATCCTTGGCCTAGATGTTTCTAAGCAAAAGAGGTAGTGGGAAAAAAATAAAAGTGGACATGTTGTTCACTTTGTAAGGTTGTGAGAGGTGATTGCAGGCCGCTTTGGTCTTTTTATGACTATCTAGGCCTTCCCAGCTGTGCTTTCCAGCTGTTTTGTTCTCAATCTCCCAAAATTCCTTGCTTGCATGGTGGCAGCCATCTTGGCTTGGAATGCACAAAATGGCTGGAAGGCATCAAGTTTGGGGAAATCTGCAATCTTCCCCCCCTCAGCCCCAAAGGCTAAGAATGGATAGAATGGGAGCCTCTGAACTCCAGATCCCATTTTCCTTAGCTAGGGCAAGTGGTGTTGGAGGATGAGAGTTGTAGTATAGCGACATCTAGTCTGCCCTAGCTTGTGTAAGTAAGGCTGGGGAATTCTCAGAGTTGAAGTCCACACAGCTTAAAGCTGCCAAGGTTGTTAAACACTGTTGCGTTATGAATTACGCATTCTTTCAACAGTGCAAGGAGGAAGCTAATATTTATATTGCAAGTACGTTTAATCCTATAAATCATATTTGCCAAGTTTTGGTGCTGTTGTTCAAAACTCAAGGAAAAAAATGTAGGGCAGTAAATTTTGCATTCTATTATTTAAGAGTTGGAATTTAGAGTAGAATTGAATCAAAGTCTTTCCTGTTCAGGTTCGTCTTCGGCTTACAACCACAACTGACTGAGTCCCACATTTCTGTGGTTAAATGAGACAGTTATTAAGTGAGTTTAGCCCCATTTTACGACCTTTCTGGCCACAGTGGTTAAGTGAATTGCTGAATTAGTTACCTAATGGCTAAGTGGATCTGGCATATCAGAAGGTTGCAAAAGGGGATCTTGTGACCCCAGGACAGTGTAACCATCACAAATATGAAATTAGTTGCCCAGCATTTGAATTTTGACCATGAGACCGTGGGTTTTTTGCAACAGTCATAAGTGTGAAAAATGGTCATAAGTCATTTTTTTCAGTGCCGTTTATGTAACTTCCAACAATCACTTAAAGAAGCTCTGTAAGTCAAGGACTACCTGTAGTATTAGTGACATCAGGACTGCCAGGACTAAGAACCAATCCAAAAGAGTGAAAATCAAGCAACTATCATTGCTACAAGCCGGCAGGCAAGCTGTATATAAAGGCTGCCGTGACTAGAGCCAAACTGTTCCGTTTCACAATAATTGTTAAAATAAAGACTTTTACTGTTGGAACCCAGTCTACCTCGCATTTTCCGGACAGAAACGAGCAAGCCAGATCGGAAAGAAGCAATTTCCCGCCACTACATACCACAAGAATTTTGAACAAGACATCTAATCCGAAGAGGATGATGATGAGGTCCACCACCTGAACCAACAAAAAAAGCTGTAGAAAAAAGAAACTGGTGGGGAATGCGCATCAGTCGCGGAGAAACCACCTCATCCAATTGCAGATTTCCTTTGATGCCATCTGTCACAAGACTTGCAGAAAAGTGGAACACATCGAGAAAGTCTGTTAGGAATCGAAAAATAAAACATGCCCTAAACAGACGGCGTAAACTCTCTCCCACAAGCTGAATCGAAACAAGCTGAGAGAAAGTGGGGAGCGCCAACAAACAAACCAGTGAACCGAGAAAAGAACCATCAAACTGTCACTTGATCGAAGCGCGTCAGACTCAGACAGTGGGGAAAAAATTAAAATCATCGAGTAAAAAATTGAGCAGACCTGTGAAGCTGGAAGTCGATTCCAGGCGCTCTTTCTAGTCAACTGTGCAGTGGGACCCACAATACAGACAACTGGTCCCAAATATCTAATTAAAAAGACACTCCAGAGAACAAAAATTCAACTCTGAGGATTATCCAGGGGCATCGAATCCCTGTTGTAGTATCTAGGACATTTCGAAGTCTCACCTACAACAGCATGTCGAATGTCCTGTACCTACAATAGTCGACCAAGATGACCAGCCTCTGGGCATTGAATAGTTCTCACCATTGGGGCATCGGAATGACCGGAGTGACGAGTTAGCCGCAACCGATCTGAAGAAAACCTATCCCACGAGTTTCCAGGACTTTCGATGGCACCCAGCAGCGTATCGGGGGACCCATTCCTTTAAGTTAGACCCCACAGGTGGGCCCTAGAAGATTAAAGGCCATATGAGTTCCCTTCGGCATAAAAGACAGAAAAATAGAGGGAACAATGTGAATACATTAATTGACCAAGGGGTTTTGGAACGTTGCACCATGCTAAATGGGAGACGCCCAATAGTAACACCGGTTAAACCTGACGGGCGGTATGCATCTGTGGAAGACTACAGGCTACCACTAACCATTGCGCTGCCACCATAAGCGCATAACCGGTGCCAGTCGTACAACATTTTGTTACACTCACTCGCGGCGAGCGAAAATTTTTTGCCAACTAGATCTAGCACAAGCTTACCAACAGCTTACAGTAGACCCCTTAACAGCCGAGGCACAGACAATATGACGCACAAAGGACATTCAAGTGTAACCAGACTTTTCAATTTGGAGAGCATTGCCCCAGGCATTTCAAAGCCTCATGAACACCTAATTAATCTCTCTCT
>BHFT01077761.1:0-13740 GCA_004320025.1 Laticauda laticaudata
TCACATCACAGCCACCCGCTCAGGATATCACATCACAGAACTCAGGAGGTTACACCACAAAACCTCAGGATGTCACAACACAGCTAACGACCCAGGAGATTACAGCACAAGACCCAGAATGTCAAAACAATTGAACTCAGAAGGTCATCACACAGCCCATTACCCAGGTCGTTACAACACAGTAGGCTGATAGACACACAGCCAATACCTCAGCCACACATGTTCTTATGCAAAAGCCAGCCAATCTGCAAATATCAACTCCATCAACCAATCAAGAAATGACAACACAGCCAATCTTCCCACCAGTATATATAGGGAGACGGCAGCTCCCATCATGCTTTGCTTGCACAAGCACGAGGCCAAAAGCACCAGCCTGAAGATGGCGTGCGGGACCTTGTCGAAATGTTGCCAAGATACTCTCAATCTTACACAGGAAAAGACTCGAACACACCAAGACCTGCATTTTTACACATATACATGTACATATATATATATAATTTTGTTAATTTCATGCATGATCTCACCCCAATGATTCATGTATTACACCACAGAAGTAGATTAAGAACTGAAAGGGCCAGGAAATGAACAATGGGACATGCTTTCGGTAGAGAGAATAAAGCATCAAGAAAGGGTTACAGCCTAGTCCTTGACTTACGACCACAATTGAGCCCAGAATTTATGTTGCAAAAAGTGAGTGTTACCTGATTTTATGAATTTTTTTGCCACGTGTGTTAAGTTAATCACTGCAGTTGTTAAATTAGCAGCATGGTTGTTAAGTGAATCTGACTTCCCCTTTGGTTCTGCTTGTCAGAAGGTTGCAAAAAGGGATTGTATGACCTCGGGACACTGGAACCATCATTAATATGAACCAGTTGTCAAGCATCTGAGTGTAAATCGTTGTGACCTTGGGAATGCTGCTATGGTCATAAGTGTGAAAAATGGCCATTAGCCATTGTTTTCAGTGCTTTTGTAACTTCAAACAGTCACTAAATGTACCACTGTAAATCGAGGACTGCCTGTATTGCACAGGCAGTCCTGAACTTACAACAATTAATTTAGTAGCCATTCAAAGTTAGAACGGCACTGAAAAATGTGACTTGTGACTGGTTCTTGCACTTACAATTGACACATTACCAAAATTCAGGCAGTTGGCATCTGGCATGGGTTAAGGACAGTTGCAGAGTCCCAGGTCATGTGATCGCCATTTGGGACCGAAAAAGAAAGGCAATGGGGGAAGCTGGATTCACTTAACAACAGTCATTCATTTAAAAAGCATGGAGAGGAGGTCGTAAAAATTGGGTGTGGCTCACTTAACAACCATCCTGCTCAGCAATGGAAATTCTAGTCTCCATTGTGGCCATAAATTGAGGACCTCCAATATTGGGAAGGGGGGGCACCTTGTTCTATGTTGCTTTTAAAGTTGTCTTCATCTAGGCCAGGGGTTTCCAAACATGGCCACTTTAAGACCTATGGACTTCAATTCCCAGAATTCCCCAGTCAGCTTGGCTGGCTGGGGAATTCTGGGAGTTGAAGTCGACAAGTGTTAAAGTGGCCATGTTTGGAGACCCCTGATCTAGGCTGTAAATATGGTTTTATTTATTTGCATTTGTAGAGCCTCCCGATCTCACACAGTGACCGTTTTACATGTTTTAATGGATTGTTCGGTTTTATACACCTCCTAGAGTCCACTGGAATTGGGTGGCTCTAACAGATTTAAATAAAGAAATGACTAAGGAAAACCAATTTTCCTCCCCCCCTCCCTTGATTCACTTAACAACTGTGGAAAGGTCATAAAATGGGGCCAAATTCACTTAGCTACATAAGTTCTGGGCTCAGTTGTGATCGTAAGGTGAGGACTATCTGTATCTTTCCAGTACCATTAATCGTAGTGACCAAGAGTGCTGGGAATTGTAGTTCAGCAACATTGGATGGTTTCTAGTATCCTTTCCCAGAACAGATTGCAAAAGCCGCTCTTGTTTGGACGGGAGAGAACCTTTATTCCAATGTAATCCCCAGTCATGAAATAATTTGGCTACATATTTTCATTGGGCATCAATGCTCTTTTTCAGGGCTAGCTTCAATTTTTGTTGGGGTCTTTGTACCTTGCTGTCCTCCCCTCATAATCCTATCAGTTGGTAGTACTCTGGCCAGCAATAGGAAAAGCTTCTACTGTTACGATAGTTATTTAAAATTCACCAAACTGCCCTCAAAGGGCCCTCCAGGGTTGGAAAATATGAGGTCTGGCAATTGCTCGCCACTGACTAGAATACTAGCAGTTTTATTTTGTTTTGGGGGGGCATGATCAGAGTTGGGATGCAAACCTCTCTGCAAGAATGCTCTGGACTAAACCCAAGTTTGCTTCTGGGCCTTTAATTTCCCACCAATTCTATCCTACCTCCACTTCCACAATTCAAGTGAAATAGCTGTATATTTAAGTAAAGAATATTTCATCCCAATTTTGCCTCAACCGCAGCTATTTGTTGGTTTTCAGAACAAATCTATCACAGGCAGATTAACTTTCTCCCTCCCCATTCCTCTTCCTACAACTGTGTTAACACCACCTGGCTGCTGAGGGAATTGAAAGAAAATGATTGACATGCTACCACAACATTCCCACTGGCAAGCATGAATTAAAACACAGACACAGACACAGACACAGACACACAATGGCAAGCTACATGCTTAGCAAAATGAAGATGAAACTGCAGAGCATCAGCATAATGTTAAAGGCTATTGGCTTTGTCCTCTCAGCATTCTCAGTGCTACAACAGAGAGCAACCTACAGATGTTGGGTGTTAAGCTTAAGTAATTTTTAAAATGCAGGTAGTCCTCGACTTACAACAGTTCATTTAGTGACTGTTCAAAGTTACAACAGCAGTGAAAAAAGTGACTTAAGGCCGTTTTTCACACTTACAACATCCCCAGGAGCACGTGATCAAAATCCAGATGCTTGGCAATTGCCTCATATTTATCACAGTCGTAGTGTCCTGGGGTCACGTGATCAGCTTTTGCGACCTTCTGTCAAGCAAAGCCAACGGGGGGAGCCGGATTCACTTAACGACCATGTAACTTAACAAAAGAAATTATTCACTTTCTGGACAAGAAAAGTCCTAAAATGGGGCAAACTCACTTAACTAGTGTTTCACTATGGAACATAAATTTTCAGGGCTGTCAAATTCGTGGGCCGGATGCATCACACACTGACCACACCCAATTTAGTGAAGGGGAAAAAGGTCGTAATATGTCACATGATGCCACCGTGATGCCGCCTGTTTGACACCTTTTTCTAGATACTCATCAGGGGCAGCCCCATGTAGAGCTCTTGCTCTTTTTAGGCAATATCAAGTCAATAGAGCCTGGTTGGAAACTGGTAAAATAATTTTTTAAAAAGCCCATGAACCTAACAACTGCCTCCTTAATAGCAGAAGTACGGCAAACCCACCAGTTTTGCATAGCACAAGGTTGCTACTCCGTCCGAAAGGCAACACCTAAGTGTTAAAAACTTAGCTAGTCACCACTCCCCCCTCTGACTTTCCTGCACTGACACTGTAGTACAGGATGCCCCAACCTTTTGAACACTCGAGACCAGTTCCATGGAGAGAGTTTTTTTCCATGGACCAGAAGGCATGGTTTCATGTCATGCCTGCATCCTGTAGACGGGGCTTCGCTTGTTTGTGCAGACCGGTTACTGGCATGTCACAGTTGGGGACCTGTGATGTAGTAGATGTCGGACTCTGGGAATTTACTCATGTCGGACACACATCGCTGGGACTGTGGGATTGATGGTCGTGTGGAATTGTTGAGACGGGAGAGGAGAGACATGGGAGCCGCCCAGAACCATGTTCGTTGTGATGCCATGGACGCTAGCCTCCCTAGGCAGCTGAGAGGCACATGGACACTAATCAGTCATCAGGCTTATTTCCGGTTCGTGCGTTGATGTAAACCACCATGTGGGGATATCAGTTGGTGGGGGGTTATGATCCCGATTCAGATAGATGGGGGAGGGGGGAGAATGGGAGGTAGGTAAGGATACAGAAGGAATAGATAGCAAAGGGAGAGAAAGAAATGTAAATCAAGATTAGGGGTGACAAATAGGCATGGGGAGGAGGCACAGGAATAGATAATGCAGTAGCGGATGTCAGCTGGGAGGGACTACATAAAAGGCACTGAGAGCAGATGCTCTCAATACTGACTTTATTTGGGAAATACCATTTTTGCTTATCAGGGCTGGACTGCTGTAATAAACTTCACCATACCAATTGTGAGCAGAGTGATTTATTAGCGAGATACTCTAGTACCCAGTTGGAGCTGAAAGTAGATTCTTATTGTAATTTTCAGGATATGAGAAAGATACATTGACATGGGATCCTTTGGTCTACAAATCAATAATGCAGCATCTGCTGCTACAGCCCAACTGCTGCTGTCTCTAGAATTGGACCCAACAGGCCCTGATGACCATTTATATAACTTTAAGAGAAGGGCTTTTCCTCTAAGGTTGGCTTTTCTTTTCATCGCTACGCACTGCCCACAAAGTTTGGAAGTTATCTATAAGCATGATTATCTCACTTTTCAAGCCAAGTTAGCATTTTTTTGACATGGTGACAATAGGAAGAAACTAGGATATAAATAAAGCTTTGCATCGCTTGGAGAGCTCTAGCTGTAAAGCTTTATGCATTTAGGGAGATGGCAGGGAAGGATGGTTAAAAAAAACCCCTCATTTTTGGACGGAGGCATGGAAAATTGTAAGAGAATATGTAGAATGAGAAGTTCTACCAAAGATGAGAGGGAATTAGAGAGAATGAAAAGACTTATTATTTGAGTTGAAATGCACAGAAAGAGAGATTAGAACTCAAAGAGGAATTCTAATTCCTCAGATGGCTAGGAAAAAAAAAAAACGAATTTGCAAGGAAGGTGTTGTAGTCTGTCGGCAGCCTGCGGAGATGGCAGCAGAGTTGGACAGTGGGGAGGAACATAGGCCAGTCTGGGAGTCTGGGGAGGACTAGGACGAGGGATCTGCGTCCGATACAGAGATGGGGCCAGGGCCATCTGGGAGTTATGTGCTGGCTCCGGAGCCTCCAGAATCTGACAGCAGTGAGGCAGAGGAACAGGGGGGCCTGTTCCTGGTGTGCAGAGCTGCCAGAAGGCAAGAACAGTTAAGAGAAAAGGGACGACTTGGCAGTAAGGTTTGGAGTTGATTGGCCCTCCCATAAGACATAAAGGAGGAGCAAAGGGACATGAACCTTTGCAGGAAGCAACTTTGTTCACACTGGTCAGTTTGAAACCTGAAGTGCCATGTGTAATTTGTGCTCCATTTGGCCTTGTACAGCTAATTGGCAATTTAGTTGTTGGCAGCATTTCAAGAAAGATAAAGGTGCGTGCTTATCAGACTTATCCTGAAGGACTTTGGCAGACTTCTGTGGGACTATTTACAACCTGTTTGAGACTCATTATGGGTTATGAATGACTATAATTCACAGCCGTTGAAATAAAATAAGGCTTTTGGGACTAACCTCAGAAGCCTTGGTCAGAACAGAAGGATAGGGAGAAGATAAAGGATGGAGAACTGCTCTTCTTCCAAATATAGATTAACTATACATCTCTGCAACCCTACATTGTACAGGTAGTCCTCGGCCTACAGCTGGTCACTGAATGACTGTTCAGATTTACAACAGCCTGTAAAGAACCCCTGGTCATCCTAAAATTATGGTGGCCCCTCAATCACATGACCAAACCTTAGGTGCTTAGCAACCGGTCATCTTTATGACCAGTCATGGCATTCTGTGGTCACATGACTATGATTCTCAAATGATTTTTTTTGCTGGCAAAAAAAAAAAGAAAAAAAGACCCACTTGAATGAAGTTGTACTTATGACTCTCATATTCACTTAACAACTGTGAATTCACCTAATGGCCGCACTATTCGCTTAGTAATTACCACAAAATTTGTCATAACTTCCGATTATGTGGCATCTCGACTTATGACCATAAAGACTGATTGTAGTCGTAAGTCGAGGTCTACCTATCCTTGACTTATGCAACAATGGCTTCATCCAATCTACAGGCCCCACCCCTAAGGAAACATCTAGGTTTTCAAGGACTCATGAAATTCCAGCAAAACTGGGGCGAAAAGAATCCCAGGAAAGGGAGGGGGTTGAATATTGTTCCAAATGACAGGTGTCACAAAACAGAAGGTTCATTTCCTAGGTCCCAAACAGATCACACCAGTTCACAGATCGGACCTGAAACATGCCTACCCTGCTGGATCTAATGAGTTAGGCTGAAACAATGAGTCAAGGACACTCTTGCAAATAACACAGCCTCACGTCATTAAGGGCTTTNCTGAAACATGCCTACCCTGCTGGATCTAATGGGTTAGGCTGAAACAATGAGTCAAGGACACTCTTGCAAATAACACAGCCTCATGTCATTAAGGGCTTTATAGGTGGTAATCTTTTGTAAGCTGACCAGAGTAACTGAAAGTTAAGTGGGCAGCCATACATATTTTCTCAATCAATCAGCACCCAGAATTACACCTGGAAGCCCGCAAGCAGCCAATGTGGCTCATGGAGCCGCAATGTAGCATGCATGTACAAAGGTTTTCTCATAACTACCCATGCCATCACATTCTGGACCAACTGCAGACTCCACGCAGTCTTCAACGGCACCTCCATGTAGCCCACATTGCAAAAGAGCAAGCCCTCCCCAATCTAGGGAAGGGCACAGTTGGCACGTAAGATGAAGTTATGCAAAAGCCCTCCTGGCTATAACTGCCATCTGCTGTTCCTCATACATGAGTTGTGAGATCAGGAGGCCCCTCAATATTATGGACTCGACTTGTCTAGAACAGTGAGATAGGGAAAATCTTCAGATATAAGCATTCAGCTGACCACTGTTGAACTGGTTACTGAGATCCACCAAGAACCTTATGTGGAGTCACTTGGAAATTTCACAAATCACTCTTTTTGCCCAATACGCTGCTTGGCAGAGCAAATAACTGGAAAGAGCGAACGTATTCTCAACTAAGAAACTCCTGGACAACCTGCAAAAATTATTCTCAGATTCAGAGAGAACAAAAAAGTTATAACAAAACTAATGGATAAGGCTTTACAAAGCTGTCTGGAAACACTAAGAAGCAGAGGATAAAAGATGAACTCATGCATTTTATATGTTTATTACACTTATATGCCACCCATGTTGCTATCGAGAGCAACTCAGATTTCAGACAGTGTGACTTGAGCATTAATCCAGGCAGTCCTTCCAATACTTTCATGTACGACGAATCCTGGATCAAATGAGTGCAAGGCAGAAGCCACTGCAAACCCCAACCCAAGAAACAGTTCTACAGTTTGTCACTGCAAGAAAGTGAGTTTCACAAAGACGCTCCCTTTTCCTTCTTACCTGATATTCACTCCAATCAATGTTCAAAGGTTTGGTAAGGGAGATTGGGATACTTAAGGGAGCGTCTACATAATCCTGCAAATAAATGGGAATATTCATTCTTTCAATAATCAGGTGGTGTGACAAAACTAGGTTTAAAAAATATCAGAGACAGGAAAGTATCATTTGCTTTTTTATTATTCTTGCAATACAAAATTATATACCAAGTCAGGGAAATCCAACTCTTTCAGTCAAGATCTATGCATATTTTACGGCAAACATATTGCTATGAAACTCCCTCCCAAGTCCTTGGAATCTTAATTCTTTCTCCCTTAGCACAGCAGAACGATGATTGTTTTGGTGTGCCCATGTTCCTTAGTGGCTTCCATTCTTCCCAGGGCACTGATTGTTCTGGTCATCTAAACAAAGAATGGCCATCCAACAATGTCTTGCATGCCTGATTTTGACAGAAATTGTCATGCCCCTGTCAGAATCTGATTCTGAGGGGGAGGCCGAGCAGCTGACAGGGAGTGGGAGTGTGTCTCCGTTGGCTGTGGAAGAAACTAGGAAAGGGCAAAGTCCCTCTAGGCAGAGCAGGGGAGAGGTAGAGCAAGGCAGAGGGAATTCAGAGGAAGATCCAGATCCACCCCCTCTTCATCCTAGGGCACGAGGGAAGAACGGAGAAGGGAGCAACGTGAGTAGCGCGGCTTACGGAGCAGGAAAGGGCCCTGATTCCCTTCATTAGCTGCAGCTGGGAACAGAGTGTTTAAAAAGGGAGGTTGCACACAGCAACTTGTTGGAAGCAAATCGTGAGTTATCTTTTATTGTCGAGGCTTATTTGGATTTCTGGCGTCTTCCCAACTGTGTGTGTTTTGTTGGCCTTTCAAGTCTGCAATTCCTTATCCTGCCCTGTCCAGTTAACTGCTGCAATGTGGTTTGTGTGGATTTTTATTTACAGTTTATTAATATTTTGTTTTCAAACTGAATCTCCTCCACTTAAAAGACTGTTCTTGTGAGAGCTTTTTCTCCAGGCAAAGGTAATTGGACATTGGGGGCAAAGTTGGAGTTATTAAAGGGAATTTTCTTACTTATGTGATTATGTTGGCTTTGTGCCACGCCCCGGGTCATCACAGAAATAATGCTTTGCCTGTGCTATGATTCTTACTTGCAAGCAATGATATTGCCCACTTGTCTCCTTCACAGGCAAGGAGGAGAAATCCTATTGGTGATTATGGTTTCAAAAGTGTTTCTCAATGGGAAAGGTATGATGATGATGATGATGATGATAGAGGAGGAGGAGGAGAACAAAGCAGCAGGAAAAGGCTGAAAGCATCTAATCTTCCACTGGCAGCAAACTCAGGAGTGGGATGGGGAGCAATCTGATAGGCACTTTCTTAGCAATGAGGTTAAACTGAGTGGCATTTTGTGTATTTTTTGAGAGCCTAAGGATTGTATGGGAGGGGTGATGATGCAAAACTAGTGGTGCCGCATGACAGACTGGACAGTCACTTGTCTGAAATGGTATAGGGCCTCCTGCTTGAGCAGGGGGGATGGATTAGAAGACCTCCAAGGTCCCTTCCAGCTCTATGGTAATTAAGGGTGAAATTTCAGGGCTATTTCCTGCTTGGGAGAGATTGGGTTTAAACCCCTCAAGTCTGTTCTAAAGATTCCCTTCAGTTCTTACTATACAGTATATTTCAAAACTGTGGGAACGGATGTTATTTTCAGCAGTTGTATCAAAAACAGCCAACATCTCATTATAGAGGTCCAACAACATCTTAGAAGAGAGGTCCAGACATGGCCTATAGATACAGGTAAAAGCCTTCTAGAGGCCTCTTGGGTTCACTTGGGGCTAACTTTACATTACACAGAGCAACTGGCTCAATTCAGGTGACAAATGCAAAGTTTTCCTATCCACCTAAGCTAACATCTACATGTCACTGGCCTGATCACGGTTTCTGGGCTGGTTGTTTTCTTCCAACAAGTCAGGGATGTTGATTACAAGCTGAGACAAGCCAAAGTGTTCTTACAGAGACCTAGTTAAGATACCTCTCATTCAAACAGCATTTGGGCGAGTCTGTTTTACTGCCTGGCCCATACCTGCTTCCAGTTGAAAACCAGTCCTTCTGCTGTGTAATCTCGTTCCTTGTACTCCTTGAAAAATTCGCAGCCTGTGCAAGAAGAAAAAAAAGGGGATGAGGAGAAAGAAAAAATGGAAGGAATGTAAGCACTCCTTGCAAGCGGAGGTAAAGGAGCTCCTCCTAAGGAATCACAGATCCCAGAGTAAACAGTGTTAGAGCCACAGCTTGACCCTCATTAGGTGTTTAGAACAGTGCTTTTCAAACTTGGCAACTTTAACATTTGTGGACTGCAACTCCCAGAATTCCTCTGCAAGCATGCTGACTGTGGGATTCTGGGAGTTGGAATCCACATAAATTAAAGCTGCCAAGTTTTTGAAAAGCGCTGTGTTAGAACAACAATCAGCCCAACATCTTGAAGCAAGAGAGGCAAGCAAACCATGATGAACAATTCTCAGCTGGAATCCAACATCGCTGGTAAGCAAGAGCCTGAGCTAGCTAAAAGCTTCAGGAGCTTATTTTCAGCTCTGCCTCCATAGCTTATGTCAGAGATCAACCAGCAGTTCTCTAGCTATTAATCCCTGCTGAAGTTGGTACCTTGGAAATCTGACATAGAGTTGATTGCCCAGAGAGACATTCTGGGGTAATCCTCGACATTCAACAAGCTAAGGATTGTGGCTACAGCCAAAGCAGAAGACGACCACTTGGCTAGGAAGATACAGAAGTTCTGGGGATATGGCAGATTCGGTACCCCTGCTCTAAACTATATGCTCCCAGACTGTTTTATTAAACTGCCAGATAGGATCCAAGGTACAATATAGGTAGTCTTATGACCCCTCCCCCCCTCAAATCTGGTTCCAAAGTTTCAACATTTGCACAAACCCCTATGATCATGTGACCGCATTTCAGGCACTTGTTATACCTGGCTGCACCATTCCAGTCACATGACCCATAGGCTATGACCTTCTTTTTCACAATTTCCACTTTTTCGACAAGTTTCCAGCAAAATTAATATCCATAGGAACAAATGGATTTGTTTAACAACCATGGCATTTGCTTAATGAATGTCATAAAATCAGGTCTAGTCACATGGGTGCCTCAACTTACAACCATCATGACTTACAATGGAAATTCTAGACCATGTTATAAATATAAGCTGAGGACTATCTGTAATGCTTCTGAACTGAGAAGCATAAGCTCTGAGTGTGTGTGTCTTGGTTTTCTGCCCAATGCTAAGCAAGTGTTATGTTACATTGCAACACAGAATAGAGATATGAAGTCAGCCATGACAATGGATAGGTGGACCTAGGAAGAAACAGGTTTGGATGATATAAAATGCAAAAGTTTACAGAACGGTGCCATTCTGATTCTCTCTCATACATGCAAAGACCCAAGTAGTGCCTAAATGGATTCAAAGACGGGGGAAAATGTCATTTTTTAAAAAAAAAAAACCCTCCAACCTAGTTACTCGGTAATTTTCAAAACCATGCTCTGGAAGGAAACTTCATCCACGGCTTGATGTAACTTTAATTGGAATATTCCCTCTGTGGGCTCTTATCCATTAAAAGACAACGAGTGTTTATGTGCTCATGTTTCCCATGTGACACACTCCCAAGGAACATCTCATAATGCACAAGGACTTTCCAGGTCAGTATTTCTTAACCAGAATTTCCTGGCAGTGTTTAGCTTCTTGGTCTGTGATTCACTGAAGAGATCAGATTCGGGAAGAGCCAAGATGAAAGGGGGAAACCCATTTTCAGCACTGTGTTGAGAAGCCAATCTAAATCCTCTGGTTGTATATTATCCTTGTCTGCTACACCGATTTTCAACCTCATTAATTTCTAATGAGATGTTGAACAGGCTTCCAAAAGCAAGGGGGTGGAAAAGGCAAACCACACCCCATATCTTAAATAAATATTGTTCAGACACAATGAACCACCTTATCTTTTGATGGGAGAATCTTTCATTTGGGGGAGAGCCACTTTCAGAAATGATAAAAAAAGAGTTCTTCGACCAGGTGAAAGGTTGCAGCTAATGTTCCCAATGAACAGTGGATAAGCTGCCGTTGGCTGGGAGCCTTTTGGCTAGTCACTCTATCACAGTCCATTTAACTTCTCAGGGTTGTTGTGGGGGAAATAGGAGAAAGAAAAAGCATGTTTGCTGTCTTGTGTTAAACCAGTGGCCTTCAACTTCTTGGGCACTAGGGAAGGGTTCCATGAAGAGACGTTTTTCCATGGACTGGAGGAAGCATGGTTTCGCGTGCTTCCTGCATACACGGAGAAGGGGCTCAGTTTCTGACCAGTGACCAGTTTCTGGCACCTTGGTCTGGGTGGCATCTTGCTCAACTGTAATAACTGCAAGAGAGTTTTTGGGCGTCCTAGTGGACAATCATTTAAATATGAACCAGCAGTGTACAGCAGCAGCCAAAAAAGCCAATGCAATCCTAGGCTGCATTAACAGAGGGATAGAATCAAAGTCATATGAAGTGTTGATACCACTTTATAAGGCCTTGGTGAGGCCACACTTGGAATACTGCAACGAGTTGTGGCCATCACGATGTAAAAAAAGATGAAAGAGTACAGAGCAGAGCAACAAAGATGATTAGGGGCTGGTGGCTAAACATGTGAAGAATGGTTGCAGGAATTGGGTAGGTCTAGTCTGGTGAAAAGAAGGATTAGGAAGTGACATAATAGCAGTGTTCCAAAATAGAAGGCAGAAGCCCCCAAACTTTTGGGCATCAGGATCTGTGGAAAAAGGTTTTTCTGCAGATCTGAGGGGGTGTAGTTTTGTGTGTGCTGCCTGCATCCCACAGATGGGGCTTCAATTGTTTGCGTGCCCCAGTTTCTGGCATGCTACGGACTGTGCCAGTCCACAGACTGGGGTTTATATAATAAAGGTGGGACTAAAAAAGAGCCTGAAATATAGTTTCTCATGAAGATTAAAAACTAGACAGGTAGTCTTCGACTTACAACAGTTCACTTAGTGACCACTTAAATTTACAGCAGCACTGAAAAAAGTGACTTATGATAGTTTTTCAGAATTACGAGATTTGCAGTATCCCAATCATGTGATCAAAATTCAGATGCTTGGCAAATGGTTCATACTTACAACTGTGGCTGTGTCCCAAGGTCATGTGATCCCCTTTTATGGCTTTCTGACAAGTAAAGCCAATGGGGAAACCAGATTTACTTAACTACCGGATTACTAACTCATCAACTGCAGTGATTCACTTAACAACTGTGGCAAGAAAGGTCGTAAAATGGGGGCAAAACTCACTTAACAGATATCTCACTTAACAACAGACATTTTGGGCTCAATTGTGGTCGTAAGTCAAGGACTACCTGTACAGTACTTGGCATCCTGTAGTCTTTCACCTCGAGTCTCTGAAATATCTTCTATTCTCAATTTATCTAATAGTATCAAGTATTTTGCTACTGCCCAAGTTTTAATCCATTGCTCCAACCTACCTGGGTAAGGGATGGAAAGGAGAGTGAAGTCAGCATAGCGTTGTGCTTTATCCACTTTCTCAGAAGACGTCACACTGAAAGAGACAAGGAAATGCACTGTGTGTGGGTGAAATTCTTTGGCAATATTTAGCAATTATCCAATATTATGAAGCCATTTCACTACACCTAGAAAGTCTGGGTCTATTTTCTTTTACATTTGCGAAACTTAACTACAACAAACTTAACTCTCAACAATTAAGGCTGTAAGACAGTGCTGTGGTCAGTTCTCATTCTTAAACTTTTGAACAAATGGAGCTTTTATTTCTGGGAGATGTGGATAACAACAACAAGTCATCATCTAGGAATTTTAGATTCCCCACCCCCCTCTATAGACTTCAGGGCAGCAATCAGGATGACTTCCTGCTTTTTATCCTCACAAATGAGATAGGCAACAGCATTTTACCGGCAGTCATCAAATGAGGACAATTTTGTCAGAGTATATTCATGAACTGGAATAGAGCTTGGTAACAAGGTCAGCCAATGAATAGGCATAGCAATTAAGTCAGCCAATAAAACATTAATAAGTAGAATTTTTACAAATACCAGTTGTAGACTTTTCTCCAACATGGAGCCAAACTCAAAAACAGAAACATGTTTTGCACGTAACTTCAGTTTAGCACACAGAAAGAGATACCAGTTTCACCTTTAGGTTCATCAGGCAAGCAGAGGAGAGAAGCACACCCCTGTTTCATCTTCAACAGTCTCAGAGCTAATAGAGCTTGCGAGTTTAACAGCTGCCACACATAAGGTACTTATAGTTTTCAGTTTCTTCATGGCTGA
>BHFT01077762.1:0-29880 GCA_004320025.1 Laticauda laticaudata
AACCAACGGATGGCAAGTGTTTCTCTCCATTTTACATCCTCTTTCCATCCGTTGGTGCTTTGTGACAGGGGCTTTACTTTTTAAATTCTAATGTACTTTGTAACTAAAACAAGTTTAAGTTCACTTTATATGAAATTTCAAGAAATTATTTAATGAATATTAATGTTGTCACTTTAATACTAAATCAAATTAGACTGGTTATAGTTGACATCAAAACTAATATTTACACTTTTTGTTACTTCACAAGAAAATTGCAACATTTTCCCCTCTCCCACTTCAGATATGAAGATGCAGAAACAGAGAAAGAATGTACTTTTAGAGTCATATTAAAAAACAAGAACGTGACATACAAATTCATCAGAAAATCATGTTGCACTACTGCTGTTATATTTCACTTTCGCTATTGCTTCTTGTTATCCCCAAAATTCAAGTTCAGGTTTGTAAACACTGGATATTGAAGGGAGCTGCTGAAATTGTAACTGTCTATTACAATTATGTATGTTCTTAGGTGATGACTAGGGCTTTCTTTCTTTTCATTGATAGAATTTGCAAAAAGTGCCTTGGTGGGATGAAATTAGGAATATGTATTATTTAATATTTAGCATTCAACATAAATTGATTCAAAACCTAACTCTAACCCAAACTAATGAATGACTTCACCAAGAAGCTTCATTTAGAATTTAAACAGAAGAGATGAATGTGTTGAATGTGAGCCACCCCACAATGAGGGACTGCAGAACCAACCTCTTCCCTTTGTCCACGTTGACTAGAAGTGATCACTGAGAAAGGAGGCAAAACAGTGAAACACATAGCTTCAACTCCTAATCCCTGCAGTATACCACAAAGATCCCTGAATGTTCAAGGACCACAAGGATGAATTAACCATTCCCTTCTTGCTCTGTCAATGGTCATCAATAGCCTTCAAGATAAAAGAAGGTTTGGAAACTAAACCAAAACTATCCAGAATGGAGAGGGATCAATGAAATATTTCAAATCATTATTTAAGTTAAGCTTTTTCCACATGATAACAGGCAAGCAAAGCACTAGAAAACATGAAATGTTCTCTCATATTTTAATGTCATATGAATGTATGACTATAAATGTTGTATATAAATATATTCATGACTTGTTTATAGTAAGAATCAGAATTTTCAACTTTCTTATAACAATTTATGGTGGTGGGAACAATATATCATTAGAAAATACTTTAGCCAGCCATTAAAGATGTGGCCTTAAAATAGTATATTGCAGATTCACCTTGAGAATATATCTGAGTTGAAAACATATAGGAATAATGTTTTGGCTTAGAATGAAAAATTGCAATGATAGTAAAAGTATTATGAAATTCTATAATGCAACCAGTGTAGAAGCAAAAGAAAAAGAAAATGTTGGAAAGAACATACAAGGGCCATTATCAAGTAAAAGAGAAAATAACCAATCTATTGGGCCTTGGAAAAGAGGGAATATGGAAAACTGAAGACAATCTTGATCTATCTGGTATAAAAGGGGCAGAAATTAACTTTGTCAGGCTTTCAATATTCTGTTATTAAACTTGTACAGAAGAGTCTAGTAGGTTATGTTTTCTGATTTAGCCTACCTGTAAGGGCTGGCTACTTGTAATAATGCAGACATTCATGATAATTGTGGACTGAGGATTGTTACAGAATTGGAGAGATAAGTAGAATGGGACAACGTGATTAAAAATTAAGGGGGGGAATGACTTTTGTGGACATTGCAACCTGCAGCAAAATGGGCAAAGTAAAAAGCAAAAAAGATAAATATACACTAATATATAATTAAGAAAATGAGTGTAAAGGAAAGATCTTCCCCGTTTCATAGTGTTGGAACATCCAGTGAAATTAAATATGAAATGATTCACATTCAGAAAAACATATTTCTTTACATTGTATGAACTATCAGATTATCCTGTGTCAGTTATGCTGATGGTCACATATCCAGAGTTTATTTTGTTTAAGGGACTAAACAAACTTTAGGAAAGTAGTTCTGGAAATATCTTGGTATCTGTACATTACCTCCAGAATCAAAGGCAGTCTGCCTTTAATTCCTGTTGCTAGGGTGAAATATAAAAGAGGTGATTGCTTTTATTTCCCACTCAGGTTTCTTAAATGTATCTGAGTGATCACTGCTCTACTGAAAATTTTCAACAAGATAGCCCTTTGAGCTGATTAGCAGTTCTTAAGTATTTCAAAGAGTATGGATATTCCTAATTTTCTTTGGTCTGCTTTCACAAATATGTATAGACAGAAATATTTTCCTACAGCAGTTAAAGTTTATTTCATATATGATTCTGAACACATAAATTTGAAAATGCTAGTTATATTCACCTCTCTTGAAAGATCCTGAAATCTAACATATTTTATGGTATTCAATATTTTACTGAGGTTTTTTTATCTGTTGTTTACAAAGCCATGCATTATTGATGTAATTTATAGTTACTGCCAAAGGTTCTTTGCACACAATTCTTCCCAAACCTGTCATTTCTTGAATAGCGACTTCATGGATAATCCTACAGATCTTCTATTTTAAATCACATAATACTTATTTTTCAAAATGGATTAGTCACATTTAATGCACTTGAAACACTGAGGGATCTATTAAAGGGAGAGAGTGACTTACAGAGAGTAAAATGGAGAGAGAAGGACTGACATACTCTGATATTTATAAAAAGTAAACATTTAAAATTAACCCCTATTTATTTTTAATGGCAATGTGATGCCATATTGCATACTAATATACTCATATCCTTTGCAAATATTTTTTTCAGGTTCATATTCCTTCAGTGGAATTTTCTTTAAAAAGGACAGATAGTAGCTCTCTAATGTAAATGCACATTTGGCTACAAAGGTTTTTTTCTTCTCATAATCAGACACTGAGACAGAAAACTATTAAACAAACAAACAAGGCAAGTTATAAAAACAACAAGGTTTGCATTACACCAAACATATTTTAGCATTTTAATTGTTGAGAAGCAGTATTGGTTTAAGATGGCTTTGTTCTCTCTTCCATATTTTTTAACACCTTTGTAATAGCTGTTTTTTTCCTATCTACTTATCCAAATGAAGTTTTCTAGGGATGATCAGGAAACCAAAACATGTATGATGGGTACTAAAAATCATTGTTCCAATGCCCCAAAAGGGAGGGATATCACCCACTCCCTTTAGCATTTCATTGAAAAATTGTTTTGACCATAAGCACTTTGATCATATGGTCTGCCTACATAAAAACACACCGACAGACACCCATTGAGACAAATGTATGCCATAAGAGATTTTTTTAAACTGATGCCTTTGGGAAAAACAAGATGATTCTTTTGAATCCAGCAATCTGGTTCTCTGAAATTCCCTATGTTATATCCTATCTTGTATTGAAAGAAAAATTTCCAGAATCCTTGTAATGGAGGATCATATGTGAGGTTTTTGTGCATGTATATGCAGGGAGGATATTGTTTGCTTTTAAAGTAAGTTTCTTTCACTGGCTTAAAGAGTTATTCTAAATTTGGTTTCAAAGTTTGTACTCTCCTCATCACAGAAATCTGATGCAATTCTATTTCCTGAAAATCTCCATGAATTAATCATTTCAGCAGCAAAAAAAATAACCAGTTCTTTTCTTTTGTTTTTCCATCACTCATTGTCCTGACATATGTTATTAGATCCCTCTTGTTTGTTGGATAGAAGAGCTCTTGAAATATTATCCTTTCCCCAAGGGCAACTGTCACTTTGTCACTTTGAAGTCACTGACTTGTGTGCATTCAAAATTCTGGCATTTGATTCATTGGCATTTGGTAAATAGTTGTTTGAGGATGAAACTGCTAAGACAACATGCTCTTTTCATATATCATTGCTCTGTTTTCTCTGTCAATTAGAAAGGGTTGGGAAGCTATCATGGTATATTTATTTAATACAAATGAATATGGTCTGTTTTCTGTCTTTGGTGTAAAACCTCAAATGGTAATCACAAACCCCAGAGATGTCTAATAGAATCAGATTGCTGTGAGGAAATATCCATTTGCAAGCATTAATACTTTGGTGATGAAATTAATTTGAAATGATTTGTCATTTCAGTATAATATGATAAAAAAATAGGGAACATGATGAAAAAGAAAATTTGAGAGATGTTTCCAACCCAAGTGATATAATTCCATTCTCCTGGATTAATGCTGGGGATTACTTGTCAGCCATTCAGTATTTAATCATCTGAAAATTATACTAGATAAAATGTAGAATGCAAATTCCTGAAAAAAACTTGAAGGTTTCTTTTCTTTTTCTTTAGCTAGTTTCAATCTTATGTTTTTCCATTTGTATTAATCAGTGCAGATTTGCAGTACAGATTTGTAAAATCTGTTTGTCCAAATTTAAATATAAATGGACTGGCCATATTGATTCAGATTCTAATAATTTTATACTATAGCATGGTAAACATAAGTTTCATTGCCAGTTATCTTTTTAGAACCAGAATATAAATATGAACTGGCTTCTTAATATTTGTAATCCATTCTGTGTGCTCCTTAAGTTAAAAGTGAGTTAGGGTACTTTGAATAAATATAAAAAAGTCAGAGACCTCTGGATCTTTTTACCCTATTTTGGATTAGGAGCTTGGTAAAACCTTCTGCCACCCTTTATCTTCACTTAGTGTTCTACTGAAAGCCAACCATGTGGGAAAAATACATAACCTTTTTCTTCCTTTCTGGCAACAATAAGCTCAAGAAGTAAATAGAGAAATAATAGCTGTCACATCTCCCAGCTTTACAACAATATCAAGTTTAGGAGAATCATTAGAGGACTCAGTTGTTCTTACAACTGTGAGAGAAAGATGAAACTACCCAGAGATGAATAATGTTATATCATAACTCTTTTCTTCCTATAATCTAACATGTATAATCCACAGCCAAAGAAAATCTAGTGGGAGATAGAGGAATGCTTCCTTGCTTTCTTCAGTTTTCAGGAAAGTCATCCATTTTCTTGTAGCAAGTTCTTATTCTTTTGGTCTTCTCATATTTCTGGAAAAGGAGAGGAGGAAGAAAAATAAGTCTTATGCTCTGTTGCTTAACACATAGAGGAAGACTAAACACAAACTGGAAGACTAAAGAAAAAGAGAAACAGCAATAAATTCCTATTACTTCAAGAAGCAGCCACAATTGTTCCATTTTTTCCTTTAAAAACAGCCAGAACTAGAACAAGCAGAGGTTTCCACAGCTACAAGTGAGTAGTTGGGTAGTTTTTTAAAAAAAATGAAGAAAAGATGACTGTCCTTCAAGTTATAACAGGCAGGGCCTGTTTGAACAGGGCCTGTTCAAACCCTTTGGATTTGAAGGCAAAAAATCCTTCAAAATGCATGAGAGTGTTTACTTAGCTTAAAACACTGCTTCTTGCAGCCCAAATATTATCCTGGGGAAAGGTGTCTTTGGTTTAATGAGTTTTACCACTGAGCCAAATTTTGCCTAAGTTCAAACCCAATGCATTACACATCCCTAGCAAAAGGTTATCCTGTTATCCACAAAATATATCAGTGATTTTTGCTGATAGTGGCTTGAGTGATAATTACCTCAGATGCCTCCAGTTCATTTTAAAAGTCAGCTGGTTGTTCTATTCTAAATAAATAGGGGACAAAAAAAGAGCAGGCATTGTAGAATATTTTCTAGAAGGCTTATCTCAGCAGGAATTATCTCAGGAGTGGGATCTGACAGGGTTAACTACTGGTTTGGTGATTTACGATGTACTTTCCTGCATGCTGCAAGCATACCTGTAAACTGTCATCAGCTTGCTGCCTGGACAGCTGAACAGCGCTGCTGTATGCAGAGAAGCAGCATTTGAAACAGCACTTTTTTCCTGCTTTTTCAACTGCAACTGTGCCTTGTGTAACAGCTGAGGTTGACAAAGCAGGAAATAAAGGTCAGGTAAGAGCCCAGGCGGGTGGGTGGGCCAAAACATTAGCAGACATAGAACTGGTGCTGCTCTTCAGAGCTACCGGTTCTACAAAGCCAGACAGAACCAGTAGAATCCCACCCCTGAATAATCTACTATATTATTAGTAAGTATAGAACTGGGATAATGGAGAAAAGAAAAAGGGAAAAAGAAAGGAAATGGATTCACAGAAGGCAATTTAAGCAATCTAAGCCTATAAATATTTCACAACAACGTGTCCTGTTTATCTGAAATTTTTGGCTGGCTGGTATTTCAGAACGTTGATAATAAGCCTATAAAATACAGCTGCTTATTAACAGAAATGAAAAGACTTCCTCAAATATTAATTGCTACATCATGGAGTGCATCCATTAGCTGCACAGAATGAAGCTATTTGTAAATTCCGTATTAATGGCTGGATCGTTGCACTAAAAGACTGATGTTATTTATTAACCTGTTTTTCTGAAAAAACAATTAGGCAAACTTTTTGGTATGTGAACCAGTCAAATAAGGAAAATTTACTTTAGTTTTGTTTTTCTAAAGAATACATACTATGGTTAGAAGAAATTCAAAATCAGCTAAATAAATCTAGGTGCAAAGGAAGCAATGCAAGTACACAAAGAATAATAACAGGTTCACAATGAATGCAATATATTCATATGTTTTCTTTCCATCTCTATTAGGAAGACTGATAATCATGATAGGATTGCTACAGGAGACAGCATTAAATTTGACTTGATTCAAAGAAGGGACGCTGCTTGATTAAGAGAAGTTCTAGAACACACACAATAATTAGCCCTAAACCTATTTATCAATGCCTGGAAAATATGTACAATAGGTAAATCAAGAGAGCTACTTTGGTATAGTGACACAGCCTAAAAACCAGGAGACCAGCTTTCAGCACAGAGCCAGCAGGGTGACTTTGGGCCAATCATTCACACTCAACTCAAGGAAGTAGGTATTGACAAGCCACTTCCAAAATTCTGGCCAAAAAGACTGCAGGGATATGTCCAGCAATCACAAGGAGTCAATGATAACTCTAAGGTACACATGCACACATACACCCCACACACAAATATAAACAGTTCAATCAAATAACTAGGATGGCTAGTGCCTTTCTCTCCATATGCTAGTAATACATTGAGAAGGCAGAATTGTTACAAGGGGGTGCAACTCCTTGCTGTTCTGGTGAGATGTTAGCATCCTCAGATAAAAATGAATGATTTTGATTAGAATAAAATGCCCATATTTATTCTGTGCAAGATCTATGGTTTGTTTTTGTTTTTAATTTCCTTTTAATTTCTTTGGGATAGGAATAGAATATTCTATAAGAGATCCAATTATATATATATATATATCAATTTGAATGATATATTTTTTCAGGTCCCATCTGTGATCTTTTTATTTCTACATCAAGAAAAGTAACAAATTGACAACTGTTTTTTTTAAAAATAAATCACATTAAATTGAACATCTTAGGTAATTAAAAGAAGATTCAATGCAAGTGTAACTTTTGAGGTACTGAAATTCCCCATTTAGCCCTGGAGTCCAAGCCTCTGCTCAGTGTACTAAATCCAAATCAAAGCATCTGCAACAGATGGCTCTTCTTTAACTCATCCAAAAGTTATCGGGGTTCTCTGAACTGTTAGATCCGCTAATAGTTTTGTGGATTCAGGCTACTCCTATGTCATAAAGTCAACCAAGGTGACCTATGGTGGGGTCCATGCTGTGGTATCATTCTCTCTATTGGAGCAGGTAGCACCTTTTGCTTTGAGAGAGGAAGTGGTGTACCATTCCTCAAGAAGTTGTTCTTTAATACAACCATTTTTGATAACTATCAACCAGAGATGGATCAGTGTGCAGTTGATGATAAATCAGGAAAAAAAATTGAATATCATGATTTGTTACATTCACATTTCAAGCCTGGATTTAGTTCTGAGACAGTGTCCGTTGTATGATCTGTGGCACATTCTAGATTGAGTTGTTTATCCAATCTTGAGTAACTTGATGCCTGAGCAGCTTTCAGTACTGTTAATCATGGTCTTCTTCTGAGTTGGTGCCCTAGGTTGGGAATAGAAGCAGGGGTGGAATTCAGTTTTTTAAACAACCAGTTCTGTGGGCGTGGCTTAGTTGGTGGGTGTGGCTTGGTGATCATGTGACTGAGTGGGTGTGGCAACTTGACATCACTTATGTCAAGGGGAGCTTCTCCTCACCTGGTCTCTCATGGCAGTGGGGATGCTGCAACGGTCATAAATGTGAAAAATAGTCATAAATCACTTTTTTCAGTGCCATTGTAACTTTGAATGGTCACTAAATGAACTGTTGTAGGTCAAGGATTACCTCTGTACAAAAATACAAAAAGCTTCTTTGCTTGCAAAAAGCTGCCCTAAATACCAATCATTAGATTAAAAGTACTTGCAAGCCGGAGTTACAAATCAGGCAGGGTGCTAGAGCACTTGAGAAATGAAAATTTAAAATGCAGTGATAATCAAGCAGGCAACTCTTGCTCATAAAGTAAACCCTTTATCAGAGAGGTCGTTTAAGCTCTCCAGAAAGACCACACCCAGGAGAAGCAAATCTTAGATCCATTTAACACTTAAAAATACCAAGCTGGTCTCACTCACTGCAACAAGATTATTCCTAAGGAAATCACCCAGATTTAAGGAAAGATCACATACCCTCCAGAAAAGCAGTAAAAAAAAAATCAGTGCCAAGCTTAACATCCTGCCTCTTGGAAGTATACCCCAAAGGACAGTGCCAGATAGTATTAAAGCAGTGAAGAAGACCCCCCTCTCCAAATAGAAAAAGAAACCATGAGGCAAGAAAAAATCCAAAACACAATACAAATAATTAAATCACAACAGTAGCTGTTGCTTGTTGAAGCTGAATAGGGAAAATTATTCCCATCAATAAACACAGGATGAAACTTCACCAAGCACAAGAATTAACCTTCACCAAAAACCAGTTTTAGACCAAAACTCAGAAAAGGTATGTAAGCTTACGTTTTGAATGTCAATATTTCTAGCTAGCCAAGAAGCCTTCGCTGAATGTCACTCATCTTGGTTCCCTATCACTAAAAGCTTTGCTTCATTATTCAATTATTTCTTCAAAGTGCTGATTATCTTGGGAAGTATTTCTTCCCAACAGCAGTGTAAAAAACTTAAAACAATCCTTCCCCTTTAAGAAAGCTTCAGAAGCTCTGGAAACAGGAAATCTAGGCTGTCTGCCAAGAATGTAATAAGGGTGGAAAAAAACAAACGGAGATTGCTTCTAACTACTGGTTCTCTGAACTACTCAGAAAGTTAACAAGGGGTTCTATAGAACTGGATAGAACTGGTAGAATCCCACCCCGAATAGAGGGCATTGCTTTATGATAGTTCTCTTTCTTTCTCTTCTGCTAGTCTCACTTGGAGCGGATGGTAAGGTTGTGCTGGTAGGGAGGAGGGGGAGGTCATTTTTTAAGCCCTCCAGCATGAGTGAGATTATCTGCTGATTAGGGATTGTTGTCATCAGTATCCTGAGTATACCTAATTATATCTTTTGACCTCGGTCAGTTAAGAAGGTTGTATAGGTTTGGGGAGGTGAAAAAGTGTCTCTAACCCAATCCAAAGTCTGAGTGCTATCAATGTTTGGGCTATCTACATCTGGGCTTGTTTCATCTTTAAAGATCCAATTCACATAGCCCCAGAGATTTAAACTGGTTCAAACCAACAAATTTGTTATTTTATCCATTTTGAGCTTTAGTGCATCTTGTTCACTTGCCTCTTGTATTTCAATTAGAGAAGATTAAACAAGGAATTAAGTAGCTCTGCTTTTTCTTTGATATCTATTACCATGGTATCTTCATCAAGCAACCGGTTATTGTCCTTTTCTTTTCTAAATATATCTCAGAATAATACCTCTTTCCATTTCTGTCTATCAACTGTCCTGGTGAAACTTTGTCAACATACAACTAGCAGACATTGTAAAAGGAATGCAGCTTATCATATAGGCAATCCTGTATATCACTTGGACAACAAGGACCAATCAAGCTCTCCAACAAATACAACTTGGGGCTGAATTGTGGAATCCTTGATTCTCTCTGAATTTCATTGTTTGCTTGTAGAGATTTCATTACCCATCTAGTTGAAATCACCAGTGTGGAATTTGCTCCCTGTTTATATACAGTAACTTCCAGTCAGCAGTAGTGATTTTCTCCTTCATTTTTTTTTGTCTAAAGCTATTGTTTTCTACTTGATTGTTTATCTGATGTTAATTGTGCTTTTCTGGATGTTCATTGCTGAAAAGATATGTTCCGATCTTTTTATTTCTTTTTTAGTTTTTGTATTACTTCTTTTGAATGGTATGTAAACAAATTGATCTTTTCAATGCCATTTATATATTCAATAATTTTCTTTCAGTATTTGTCTTCCTTTCCAGTCCTTTAAAGGACTAGAGGAAAACTCCACCTGAATACATTTAGTTTTCTTCCTACTTAGAACTTTGAATAACTTTATTGTTACTTTGAATGAAATTTCATTGCATACAGCTCTTAAAAGGTCACCACCTCCAATATACACTATGTAAATATGAATAAATAGATAAATAAATACAAAATTATGCATATACCAACATATGTGACAAGAGAAACAACACAGTCTAGTTCAGATGTACACATGTACATGGTGAGAAAAATGAATCTTGCAAGTTTACCAGATGGCTGGCATAGAGAATAAAGCTGTTACCGAATCTGGTAGACTGCTAGAAATACTTTGAAATCTCCTCCCAGAGGAGAATAACAGAAACAGACCATAAAGTGGATGTATGCATTCTCTAACAATGCTTTGAGCTCTAAGCACATAGCACTTATAAGCAGTATCCTTAATAACAGGAAGCAAGCTTCCTATAATCTTCTTGGCTGTCCTTACCACTCTCTGTATGGACTTTCTATCGAGGCACTGCTGCCACCAAACCAAACAGTGATGCAGTTTCTTAAAATGCTCTCAATCATGCCTCTGTAAAAAATGGCCAAGACAGAAGGAGAAAGATGTGCTCTCTTCATTTGACAAAGGTAATGCAGATATTGGTTTTCACGCTTCACTAAGGATGACATGTGCAGAGACCAGTTCAGATTGTTAGTTTTCTGCACCCCCAGATACTTAATACTATTGACCATCTCTACAGTTGCATCCTTGATACTGAGTGGAATATGATTATGCTGGCTCTTTCTAAAATCTACAATTATCTCCTTTGTTTTATTTATTAACATTCAGAACCAGGTTACTTTTATTGCACTAGTCCACCAGAACCTCTTCCTTATAAGCATCTTCATTGTCATCATGGATAAGACACACCACTGCCATGTCATCTGCATACTTCACAATATGATTCATAGCAGATTTGGCACAGTCGTGGGTCATCAAGGTAAAGAGTAGTGGACTCAAGACACATTAGGAAACTGTACTCAAGGAAGTGGAGTTGAAAACTTTTCTTCCAACTCTCACAAACTGGGGACTATCAATAAGGAAATCCAGTATCCAATTACATAATGGAGTATTAAAATCTAATAGTCCCAATTTGTTCACCAAATGTTGAGGAATGATTGTGTTGAACACCAAACTGAAATCAAGAAACAGCATTTGCACATGAGCATTCTTCTTCAGGTGTGCCAAGCTAAGATGAAACACATAGGAAAGTGCATCATCTATAGCAGGGGAATCCAAACTTGTCCACTTTAAGATTTGTGGACTTCAACTCCCAGAGATCCTCAGCCAGTTTTGCTGGCTGATGAACTCTCGGAGTTGAAGTCCACAAGTCTTAACGTGGAGAAGATTGGAGACCCCTGATCTATAGAATGGTTCTTGCAACTGTAATGAATTAAATGTGGGGGGAAAACCATATAGTCCTTTACCAATCTCTCAAAACACATCATAATGAAAGTGAGTGCAACTGGATGATAATCATGAAGGCATGTGATTATAGTTTGGGGGGAGAGGAACTGGTACAGTGGTTGTAGTCTTAAAACATTATGAACCACAACTTGATGCAATGAAAGATTGAAGATGTCTGTGAGAACAGTGGCCAACTGGTCAACACACTCCTTAAGTACTTAGCCAGGTTTATTATCATCAGCTTTCCAGCAGCTTACCAAATATTGACTTTCTACAGGATCTTTGGAACAGTAGCTATATCAAATATAAGTCTTCAAAATATATGGTTGTAAATTACTCTTTGTAATATAATTTGTTCCCACTGAAGCAGAAAAAGGGATCATTGTCAGAGTATTTGGAGGACTAAAGATTGTTCTATTACATCACTTATCTGCATTGTTAGAAAAACAATACTGAAAGCCCAGTGGGCACATAGTTGTTTCAGATTAAAGTCCTGTGGGCACATAGCTATTTCAGCTCCTTATGGCATTGAATCACAGGTATGCTCACTCACATTCTGCATTTGTCCCTCAAAACTGACTACTATATACTGTAGATACTGTTTTCCACTTGCCAAGCTCTGATGATTCATCTGAAATACCAGGCACTTACTGAACATTTTTGAGAAGCAGAACCGATGGATTTAGAGTTACAGTTATACCACAGGAACTGCTATGTATCATGTTCCCCTTCTATGCTTTGAAGATTTTTAAAATCAGTTCTATAGCTTTAAAAGTTCTGTTTATTTTGCTATATTTTTTATAAATCTAGGACCTACACTAATTGAAAAGTTGTTTCAAATAGATACTTAAAGTTCTGAAAAGAAATGGAGGCAATTTCTTTGTAAATTGAATATAATGTGAAGCTGTTTTCATTACAATTTGTACTGAACGTATTGATAGCAGAGGTAATAGGAGAATCACCTATACAGAAAAATTTACCTTCTTCTCAAATACAGCATATTTCTTTCTCTCTAATTTTCTTCTTCTTTCCTTCTGTTTATATATTTTATATTTTTTCCT
Organism: Laticauda laticaudata; assembly: GCA_004320025.1. Classification (NCBI taxonomy): domain Eukaryota; kingdom Metazoa; phylum Chordata; class Lepidosauria; order Squamata; family Elapidae; genus Laticauda; species Laticauda laticaudata. The sequence goes on from BHFT01077762.1 coordinate 12,853, forward strand.
AAAGTTGTAACTAAATCTATTACACATTTATTGAGCAGCTGACATTTTAATGAGCAATCTTATATCAACTCTGATTCAGTGGGTTTCTTTTCAGTATTATTTCTTTTAATAATAATCAAAAGGCAATTAATGATAATCCTAATTTTATTGGAGAAGTCAAACTATGTATGTTGACAAACTGTAACAATACTTATTTGCACTGGGAAAATACTGTTGGAGTAGGACCATTCCACAAGATCAAATTTTAAAAAATGTTTTGGACAACTCTATTACATTTTAGATTTGGACTTTGCATTTTAAAGACATGGGTAATCTCTTCTGGTTGCCAGAACATTACAACATTTATAGAGAGGGGAGATATAATGAGCAGTGGTGGGATGCTGCTGATTTGGACCAATTCAAGTGAACCGGTAATGTTGTGGTTAGCAGGTGCGGACAGCTGAGGAGAGCGAGGACTCAGATGAGGGGCCAGGACCATCAGGGAGTGGACTGCTGCCTTCAGAGATTGTGGGGGCTGGCAGCAGCGATGAGGAGGTTCCTGAGGAGCCTGTGCCAAGTTCGTGTGCATGTAGGATTGCTTGCAGGAAAGAGCAGCTGCAACAGTATGGGTGACTCAGGAGTAAGACTGCAAGATAATGGCCCCTCCTTCAAGACGATAAAAGCCAGCTGTGAAGCAAATGTTCTTTGCAGGAAGCAAAGACATTTTGAAACTCAACCTTGTGGACATTACAGTATTTTAAGATTCTGGGCAGTCTCATACAGTTTTGGCAAGGTTTGTGCATATCAAAGTTAATTAGTTTGCAGCAGCCTTTTACCATTGCTGACTTGGAAGGTAAGCAGATCAGCTTCTAAATGCTCAATTTTCAGTGCTGCATGCAAACAACTTAGGCAAAACACATGCTCATCGAATCAGTTGATAAACCGGCAGCATCCACTGATGCAATGAGTATGTAGCTATGTAATATCAATGCACATAGTCAATATTTTTTGCTTTTCTTAGTTTTGATATTGGTGTGTATTTTTTTCCTATTTGAAAATGGAAAGGAATTATGTCACTGATTTTAGCAATTTTGATTGGCAAAAAAATAAAAATTCAAAAGCCACCTTTGAGCTGCTCCTCCAAGATTCCAACTTGGGGAAGATCGGACCAGAGCTGGACATTTGAGAGCATTAAGGGAGAAAATAGAAGAGCTTTGTCTTTAAGTGACTTTTTGAATTGGTTGTTAAGAATGTTGAGGATGACAGTAATCGAGTGGAAAAAAAAAAAAACCAGTAAAGTGTTCTAAATATTTACCTTTACTGACAAGATGAAAACAATTCCCTGTCACAGAAAAATAATGTGAAATATATTCTGGAAAGGCCACGTAGCTAAAGAAATCAATCAATGTCCAGAGTACGTAGCTTGGGTTGAGGTGTTGCCTGTACAAAGTGTGCTTGAGCTGACAAGCAGGTCCCATAATACAATTTTCATGGAGTGCATTTCTTTCAGAGTTTTCCTCATAATAGTTATTCAAATAAATATCTCTTCAAAAGGATATTCTCTTAGTCAAGGCAAATACATCCTGAAAAGGACATTTGGGGTCTTTCTCAAGGTGAACATAAAAATGCATTCTCTCTCTCTCTCTGTATATATATGTGTATGTATATATATGTGTGTGTGTGTGTGTGTGTGTGTGTGTGTGTGCTGTTCAGCTTACTTCGGGTATTATCCCACGTCATTGTAGTGCNTAGTTTTAAATTTGAGGCTAGCCTATTGTTGTGCCAGGATGTTTTTTTCCACATCCTGATTGGTTGGGAGTTTTGGTCTGTGTTTATTGGATTTGGAGTTTGTTTGATTGGTTTTTCTGGTTTCTTCTGTCTGTTTTGTGGCTTTGATTGGCTGGCAACACTGTGTTCCTGTATTGGAGGCTTTCAGTGCAGCTTGGCTTCGTGTGAAAGGACGGCTATTAACTATTAGGAAGCTAGGTTTCATCTAGGTGCCTGGTTGGGGTGTTTTTGAGCTGGAGGTATCAGAGGGACCAATCAGGATGTAAAAAAAACCATCCTGGGACAGCAGTAGGCTAGTCTCAAATTTAAAAGTAACAGCTGTGATAGCCTGACCCACATATGAACTCAACACAGAAGTCTGATGATGGCAGATGAGATTCTGCTGAATCGTTGCGACAACTTTAAAAGCATTACAATGACGTGGGAAAATACCTGAAGGAAGCTGAACAGCACACATATTAGTACCCGCGAAAACTTTAAAAAAACATATATAGGCACCGAGATGAAACCTAGCTTCCTCATAGATAATAGCCGTCCTTTCACGCGAAGCCAAGCTGCAGTGAAAGCTTCCAATACAGAAACACAGAGTTGCCAGCCAATCAAAGCCACAAAACAGACAGAAGAAACCAGAAACAGCAATCAAACAAACTCCAAATCCAATAAACACAGACCAAGACTCCCAACCAATCAGGATATAGAAAAAAACATCCTGGCACAGAAGTAGGCTAGCCTCAAATTTAAAACCAATGGCTATGATAGCCTGAGGCACATAGAACTCAATGCAGAAGCCTGATGAGGCAGATGAGATTCTGCTGAAACGTTGCTACAATTTTAAAACACTACAATGATGTGGGATATATCCAAAAGGAAGATGAACAGCACAACTGAAGTACCCGCGAAAAACTTAAAAAAAAAACAAATATCAAGACCTCTACGGGAGGAAGAATAAATAGCCAGACAAAAAGCAGAGAAGCTGGACAGTTTAAAAGAACAGGAATATTATGGTGACCATGAAATTCTACGCAGCTGCAGAAGAAATCAATCACACCAAGCCTGCTTCACCAAATTAACAATTTCATACAGCACAGCAGCTACTAAACTTAATCCTGGAAAAGAACTTGAAATGGTCAACTCAGACGGACTCCACAGTAAGCAGAATTCAATTGGATCAGTTACAACAAAGATTTGGCCTAGCACTACACCTGGAAATTGACAGCAAATCACCTCTACTTTGGATAAGAATAAAACAACTTACAACTTGGAGAGCTGAAACTGAAACCACTTACAAAAATGAAAAATCTTGAAAGAAACTAATGAAATTAACGAACATGACAACAAACCCCCCAACAAAAGACAATGACACTGAACAATTAGTATATAACATTTCCAACAGAGAACTCCCAAAACAGAAACAGATGTCCTAACCAAAGGATTCAAATTAATGCATAGCAACCCAAAAAAATCCCCACAGAATCCATCATATGTGCAGTAGAATCCAGTCTAACCAAATTAAATACAGATGAAGCTGACAAAATAAGACAACCACGTTCAACATCTTATCAAAAGCAAACCACCCGAAAGCACAACTTGCCAACGAAGATGAATTCAAAAAGTGCTACAAACCCTGAATAAATGATAACAGCATAATCAACTCACAGAAAATAAAGGGAAATCAACAGTAGTAATGGACAGAAAAAAGACTACAAAAACAAAATTTGACAGACCTACTCCAAGACACTCACATACAAACCTATACAACACGACCCAACACATCATCGGAAAAGTTTTAACCAAGAAGAAATTATAACCAGCCACATAGCAAAGAAATCCAACCAGACGAATCTCCCAAGAGAAAAATCTTCCAGATCCCCAAACTATATGGCCTCATCCAAAAATACACAAAGAAGGCAATACTCTAAGACCCATAGTCCAGCTCCAAAAGGAGCACACTACAAAAAACTAGCTAAACCACTTTAGCAAAACAACTACAGCCCCATGTGAAACCGCAGCTTCATATTACAAAACTCATACCACTTCTAGAAATGATCAAAATCTACAACGTGAACAAGGAAGACTGCTTGTAAGTTTCAACGTGGCTTCACTATTCACTCAGTCCCCGATAAAAGAAGCTCTCAAAATCATCCAAAAAAAATACCAACCAGCTAAACACCTCATAGGAACTAACAGAACACTGCTTAACAACACATACTTTCCATATACAAAGGACAATGATACAAAGCAATTGAAGGAGCCCTATGGGATCACCACTGTCACCCGTCATTGCCAAACCTGTTCATGAAGAATTCGAATCCAGAGCCCTGGCTAATGCCACCCAAACCCAAACTATGGCTAAAGATACATCGATGACACATTTGTGAATTTGGCCCCATGGAAAAAAAACCTAAACAATTTCCTTACACACCTCAACAGCACACACCCAAAATCAAGTTCACCCATGGAAACGGAAATAAACAAACAACACCATTCTAGATGTACTAATCTACAAAAGAACAGATGCACACTAGACAAACACTGTATACCATGAAGAAAACACACATGAACCGCTACCCACGCCCAATCCCACCACACCCAGCAACAAAAACTCATGGCCAAAACACTAATCAACCAGAACCAATCGCCTGGCAGACAGGACACATATTAAAGACTGAACTATTCATGCTTCAGGTCTTTTCTATAAAATCTCTATGGCTTCTCTGATGATTCTGTGGGGTTTTCTATAGTGGCCTAGGTTTTTTAGTGCCATTGAAGCTTGATGTTGTGACCTGTGGCTTTCATGGTTGGACTAGTGAGGAGTGTGTTCCAGCTTTTTACTGGCATTTTGTGTTCCATCCAGGCCGGCGTACTTATTCTTCTATTGGTCTGTCCAATGTATGTGGCCGGGCATGATGCACAGGGGAACTTCGTATATGCTTGGTTTTCCAGGTCTAAATTTTGTCCTTGGGTTTCTAAGGAGCGCTAATTTTTTTGTCCTGTTTTGAAAGGCAGGTCTTGAATGTGACTGCCTGTGTTAGTAATCTTACTTGATTTTATCTGTAGTACCCTCTTATGTAAAGGGCAGGACAGCTGTTTCGCATAGGTCTGTTGATTCTTCTAGGTCTTCTGATTATGTCTGGGTGGTGTTTTTGTGATCAAGCTGGTGATTTTGTTTTTTGTGGAAAGCCGTTGGCTGTCAGTACTTTAGTCAGGGTAACATAGTTCAGTCTTTTATATTGTCTTGTCTGCTGGTGTTGGTTCTGGTGATTAGTGTTTTGGCCACTGGAATTTATCTGTGCTGGGTGGGTGTGGATGGGCGTTAGGTAGCGGTTTGGGTTTGTGGTGGCATTAGCCAGGGCTCTGGATTCGAATTCTCCATGAACAGGTTTTGAAAGGACAAGTGACAGTGGTGATCCATAGGGCTCCATTCAATTGCTTGTATCTTTGTCCCTTTGTATATGAAATATGTGTTGGTATAGGCAGTGTTCTGTTAGTTCAATGAGTCTTTAGCTGGTTGGTATTTTATTTTGATGATTTCCAAAGAGTTTTCTTTTATCGGGACTTTGAGTGATAATTTAGTTGAAACTACGTCGAACTTACAAGCAGATCTTCTTGTTCCAGCGTGTAGATCTTTGATCATTTCCTTCTAGAAGTGGTATGAGTTTTTGTACATATTAAGCGCGGTTTCACATGGGGGCTGTAGTTGTTTTTGCTAAGATTTAGCTTAGGTTTTGTAATGGTGCCCTTTGGAGCTGACTATTGGGTTTGAGAGGTTCATGCCTTACTTTGTGTATTTTGGGAGGGCCGTATAATTTGGGCATCTAGAAGATTTTTCTCTGGGATGATCGTCTGTTTGCGATTTCTTTGACTTATGTGGCTGGTTATATATTTTCTTCTTGTTAATTTTTCCAGATATTGGTTGTGGTCTGTGTTTATAGGTTTGTATGTGGAAGTCTTGGAGTTAGGGTCTTCAGTTTTGTTTCAATAGTCTTTTCTGTCCCATTATATCTGGCATCCCTTGTGTCCTGCTGGGAAGTATATATTATTGCTGTTATCCAATTTTTCAGGTTTGTAGTGCTCTGAACTGATCTCTTTTTGCAAATTACTTTTGGTGGTTTCAGTGTGCATGAAGATGTGGAGTAACCTGGTGTCTTATTCTGTCCAGCTTCATCTGTATTTAAATTTGCGTTTGGTCTGGATTCTACTGCACATTGATGAATTTCTGTTGCGATTTTTTGGAATCATTATATGTGCAGTAGAATCCAAGGCCTGAAAGATGATGGAAGGAATCTCAAAAATGGTCGCCTAGATACTTCCAATTTTAATGCGGGAGAAAACCCGAATTAACCAAAGATCCATTATTAGATAGAAATAAATATAGATAGATAGATATAGATATAGATATAGATATAGATATAGATATAGATATAGATATAGATATAGATATAGATATAGATATTCAATTTATGTAACTGTCTATCTTCTATAAATTAATCTGGTTGGCAAACAATTTTTAAAATTTTTAAAATTGATAATGTTAAAAAATATAAATACACACAAAATATTAAATTTTCTAAATGGATTAATTATAAAAATTAATGGCCTGAAATCACAAAAACAAGATGATCTATTGACATGGTTGCCTTTTTTTAGCATCAATTTTTTGACTGTCATCTTTTATTAATAATATTGCTCATATTGCTGATGTCTTTTTAATTGTTTAATTGTATTGCTGATTGTTTTAATATTTTGATTTTATGATTTTTTTTTACTGTGCATCCCTTATAGTCAATTTTCTGTGAGATGGGTGATTATATAAATAAACAGGTCTAAAGGGTTTATAAATCTGCTACTTACAATGGTGACTATACTTAAATGCATTAAAAACATATGAAATGAAAAGAGACAGTCAATGTATCAAAATGACTTCCTAGGCCATGATTCATGATCTGTAATACAATTTCAGTATGCTAGTTTAACATATAGTAAGTATATATTTTCTAATTTTCATCATATGATTGGACTTAAAGCATGACCACACAAAGTAGACATTTTTGTCTTCTATAATTCTGTGAAGAGAAGATGGATGAAAATATTGATTTGTTCATTTTTTTAAAAAAAGAACTTCAAACTTATAGAATAGACATTTAAACATGGGGTTAAGCAGAATTGGCAACAGTGTTATCCAAATTTTTCTCTTTACCTTCATGTTAGGAAAGAGAATGTATCTTATTCTCCAACAGTTTTTCAACCATCTTCAAGCTTAGCTTAAATGGGCTCTGGACTGTTTGACATACTCTGTATCCAAAACATTACAGATGCACTGAAATAACTTCTGTAATACAAGCAGATGGAAATACATACAAGCAATTGGAACATATAGTTAGAGTTCCATTAGCAGCATCTTGATAATGAAAGCTCTGGCTCTCATACCCAGTTTTCTCTCTATAATAATGTATGAGCAAGTCCTAATTCCCATTTTAAATAGCATCTATACTTCCAAGTAACTTGGTAAACCTTTCTCAATTCTGCACAGTTGTTATCAGCTTTGCTGTGAAACAAAGGAATCTCTTTATGTCGAGCAAATGTGCAATTTTTTGCCAATAATAGAGAGATTTTGCTAATTCTTGCCAAGAATCGGTAATAAAAGATACACTGCCTGCCAATCAAACTTCATTCTTGTCTTATAATATTTCTTACAAAGACCAAATATTTTTTCCCATGAACATCTATTAAAAATCTTCGATTCTGTTTATCCAGGTAAAGAGTTTGTGTACTTAGCTTTTATGAGGCTGATTTTATATCTTAGTGTATTCAGTCACACTCTTGGTGCTAAATTAGCTTTGCCATCTGTTTTGTTTTTTGTTTTGCTGGTCCTTCTTTTTACAATAGCAGAGCAATTATGCCAATTAAATTCAGTCAATGAACATTTTGTACCATTCAAATTCTTTACAAAAATTCTTATGCAAGTTCTTTATCAAAATTTTCCATAAGCAAAATGAAAATAATGTTAAAAATTCAGCTGTGAAAGGAAGCTGTGGAATGGGAAAACTTAATCACTTCCTATTTATTTATTTATTTGATTTGTCAATTGCATACAAGATAATAGGTATAAGGATAAACATAGTTATGAATACAAGAAATGAGTACATATAAGAAAAATAAAAGAAACAATAGGACAGGGACGGTAGGCACTTTGGTGCGCTTATGTATGCCTCCTAGTGCAAGTCTATCTCAAAACAAATCTATCTCTAACAATTGAAAAGCACCTAAGTACTTTGCAATTTGATCCATTTCCACTGGTCTAATTTCTGGTAAATGAGGAAAGAGGAAGGAAGAGGATCCCTCAAATTCCTTCTTAGATGTTTTCTCCAGGGCTTCCAATTTCATTTGAAATTTTACTGAACATCCTTCCATCAATGTCCAAATCTCCCATATTATCTCAAATAAGTTGCATCAGGCCATAGACATAGATAAAGTCAACACCTTCCAGATCTATCATCTTTAGCATGTTCAGTCATATCTTTTAAATATTATGTTAGGAAGAATACCAGATGTGTGCTTCAGGACCTCCTCTAATCAATTAGAATAGCAAGGGAGAACTTCATGCAATACCCTATTTCTGTGTGATTTAAATGTGAGGCTGGACAGCACTGCTTTTTCGCAGTAGCATCAGGACTTTGAAACAGCTTCCTGAAATCAGGCTAGCTCCCACTTATTAACTACTCTAAAATTTTCAAAACTGAATTATTTTAAGTATTCTTTTCATGAACCTTATATCTGATATCTTTGTGATTCTTGTTTTATTTTCTGTTCTTGTCATTTTTTTTGCACTTATGTTTCTGGAAGTCAGGTGGTGTTGATATGGTTATAATTATTACTTTGTTTTGATGGATTTTTAACCTCACCCTGGATATTTTAATAGCTTTATTATAGCAAGATAAAAGCATAAAACTATATAAATTGATATCAGGCCTAAGCCCAATGACAACACAGCAATTTAATTCAGTGGTGCCTCCTATGCATATGTGCCAAACTTTTTAATGATTTAAGCATATCCTTAAATATTTAAACTTGCTATGAATGCCTTTAATACCTAACACACGAATTAATTCTTCCTTTATTATTCCAACCAATTAATGAGTACCTATAAATTTTGTATTAATATAGAACTGGTTTTGGTTTTAAACAATTATGATCGCTCATGAAAGGACAATGATACAAAATGAAGACAATTGATGAGTGCATAAACATTGCAGGCAATATTTATTACTTGAGATAAAATTGTCTCCATCCAGTCAATGTTATGATACTAAGGTGATGAAGAAGGAAAGTCTCAAGGAATAATTGAGTCAAGGTGAGCTCATTGAGGCCTGTGGCAAAGTAGGGATTAAAATTAGGGATACCGTGTTCCTACTGCTGGGAATGGCATGCAGTATTGGCTAATGAAACAAGTCTTAAATGCTACATTTGAGGCTACACAATAATGATCATTTGGAGCAAAAACTATTTTCCAAGTGGTGTTTTAAAAAGTTTCAGACCCTGGTTCATGTAGAGAAAATTCCACAGAACATTAATCAAATTGAAAAATATATGCATGAATAAGGAATATGAGTTTAGAAGAACAGAAAGAGCAAAGATGAGAGAGAAGCTTAAAAACAATGGCTAATATATTCAGCAGCATATGAAGGTAGTGAAAGCAAAGATGGTTTGGAGGATAGAAAGGAATAGACAGATACAGTGAATGATGTTGACAATCACCTTCCCTTCCTTTTCCTTTGTTACTTCGTAATTTTTTCACATATTTCTCATAATAAAATTTATCCCTACAGCATAATGGGTATTTATAGATAGTTCCTTTTTCTTGTTTTAATGCCTTATGAGATTCCATACTTGTATTTACATGGTTTTATTATTCTATTACCAAAGAAGTTTAGACTAGTTTGCAATCTCACTATCATTGTGTTCCTTTATTTTCTTCCAGTTTTTTTAGACAGGATTCACAGCATAATCCATTGAGATCTTTTACAGTAAATCAAAATAAGTCCTTTTGGCTGAGTATCCTAATTAGCTAATATTTTGACATGACTAAGAAATGTTAACTGATTATAGTTCCTTCTATAGTTAAACTATAAATTCTATAGTTAAATTCTTCCAGAATATGTTGATCAGCTCTAGATTAATTACTCTAGAGTAAAACAAATCTTTATATATACTTTTTATATACTAGTTAACTCATTAGCTCAACAATTTCAAGGCAACTTGAAGGTTTTGAAATCAAATTCAAATTTCAGGTATCAAATTATCTTGAGATATATGTTTCACCAGGGGCTAAAAACATATAGTATTTATCATTAAATCATTCACCTTTAGAAATTTTTGTCTATTTTTATTAGGATGAAACCTTATTACAGGTTAAAATAATCTTAAAAGCTTAGTGTTAAATTTATACATAATATTATCCACAACACAGCATAATATTAACATAAACAAATCACTAGCACATTTTTATATCAAGGCTTCTAAAACTGCTTCAAAGTCTATCTAAAGCACATATAAGTGAAAATAAACTGAACTGTCAATTTTGGAGAACTAAATAGTGTCAACAGCAGTTCCCCTTTTAAATCCTTCTTATTCTAAAATGCAACTCTTCGTTCTCATGCTTGACAGATATTGGAGAGAAGACAATTTTTATCCTAAATCATAAAACATACTTACATTAGAGTGGTTTATAAATGTGTATTTTCTTGAAATAGATGTACAGAGGTATAATAATCCTTCCATTTGTATATGTCTACCATGTTTTCTTTAACATGCTTTCTGTCATTTTTTGGAAATCAGCTCATCAAACCCGATATTTCATATTATGACCTTTCCTGATTCTGAATTACACTGATATGATGTCACCCAGATGCCAGAGTTGGAGTCAAGCTAAGAGACACAAATTGCTTTCTGTCAAGCTATAATTTTGCCAGCCATTTTCTAGTAGCATTTGTGTTGAATTGGCCTTTTGCAGCAAATGGTTTTCCTTGGAGATTTCTATATTTGGTTTACTAATATTATGATCCAGTTTAAATTGTCCAGTGAGTCTTCCTTTGACAAAGGAAACATTATTTGCTCTATAATTGACCTCACCCCATTCCAAAGAGGTCTGCAAGGGGCGTGCATAAGTGCACAATCGTGCCTTCCATCCCTGTCCTTTTGTCCCCATTTATTCGTACCTATTTCCTGTATTCTTACTCATCTTTATATTATACCTATTATCTTGTAAGCGATTGACAAATGAAATAAATCAAATAAATAAATAATAAACAAATAAAAATGAATTCTATATGCGAGCTCATAGAATTAAAATGATTTAATTCCAGATTTTTTTAAAGAAATCAGTCTTGCAACAGTGTAAAATTTAAGGAATTTTTAAGATAAATTTCTGTGAAATAGCATCACCTGTTTTTAATTTTATATAAATGAATGTAACATGTATAACTAGATAATTAATGAAAATGATAATATGTGAATCAGCATGTTTTTAAGCAGCCACAAATAATTTTAGGAGTAACTGTTAAAACGATAATGAATTTACTGCATTCCATATCCCTTAGACCTAATTGTTGGTAGTCTTCCCATCAAAATGTACCTAACTTACCATAACTATTATGTATGTATCTGAGAAGTAAACTCTAATCAATATATACTACTACATTTGTGTTGGAAACATCTACCAAGGCACTTCTATGTTGAAGAGATTAGCCGGTAACATTCTCATTTCCCAGGTATTTTCATGCCCTGGTATTTTCCCACCAAATCTGTATCTTCTTATCTACTTGCATTTTGAACTGCTAGGAGCTAGTACAAATTGATAACTCATTCTATCAGTGGATCACTCTCAGGTTTTGAACTGCCAAGCTACTGACCTCTCAGTAGTCCCCTTGACTCAGTATTTTAAGCACAAGAGCCACCTGGGCCCTTATTAAATAGATAGATAACAGATATATTAATAAAGTGTTCATTTTTCTGTACTTCTCTGTAACTTTGACTGCAACAAGCTATCATATCTATTCATTACAGCTTCTTTCAAATAGGCATAAAACAAAATGTTCTCAGTTACAGTTGTATAGTATTATTTACTTCTAATAAGAGGATTGTTCCCTTCCCATCACTGCAAACACAATCATATCTAGATTAATGATGGGGTGGTCTGTAACTTTTGTAGGTTCTCATGATGAATTTATTCCATCCTTCACCCAACCAGTTATACTGAAGTTGTATTAAATTTCAATTCCCAAATTCCCAAAACAGCATAACATTTGGGTTCATTGGCTAATGGTCTGTGATGGATTGTGAGAAGTCAAGTACAATACATTTGGAAGGACAGCCCATTGAGAAAAATCAATTATGTCTCAAATTCAGATCAGTTGTTTATAACGATATGTGATGATATAATATCATGTGATGATATGATAGACTGTTGCAGTAATGGGGATATTGTATATAGTTTTAGTCAGTTACCCAGCTTCTCTGTTTTTGACCATATTGTTTGATCTTTTATATTCTTAGAAGGAACACTCAGGATTAAGGCCAAAGTAAACATTTTACATTATCTGGCCAACAATTTTAAATTAGATTGAAAAACTGAGGGGAGGGGAGGAATAGAAGCCAATACTTTAATGTTTATTGCTGAAAAGTAAAAGAATATGAAGTTATCAGAAGCTTATCTTAAACAGATTAAATCTTTTAAGTAAAACAGAGGCAATCCACTGCCACTTGCCCTGGCATAATTTCAATTACGTTGACTTCTATGTAATGGAACATCAGGTTGCCTCATACAATACTTCAAAAGATCACCGTGGTAGTTAATGTCCCTACAAATTGCAAAGTGACCCTTCTAAACTGCAACATCAATTTTTTTCACCTTTATTCACTTTAAAATATGCCACAGTGTAACTTGGAACATTTACAAAAGGATCAAAGAGGAAGCTAAGCATTCTGGAGGACATCAAAGGCCAATGAAGGGTGCAATTATTTTTCACAGATGAGATAAATGGCTGTAATTGAGAAAATGACTAACATTAGACAAGAGTTAAACTAACTGAGCTCTTTTCCTATGCAGACAGTTACCTACTGGAATAAAAAGAGAGCAAAATTTAAGTCCTCTCTCAATATCCTTTTTCACCAATGTAGTCTTAAATATTTTTCAATTGCATTTAATTATATTGTGTCTAATCTCAATTATGCCTTCGTGTATAATGTTGCAATTTAATATATACTTAGAAAAACAGTTATGACATATTTATCCTATCATACCCAGACTCTACTGTTGTATTTATTTGACTTCAGCCCATTTTTTTTGACATAGGAAACTAGTTTTGGGGGTCTATATTATTGTCTCCAACTACAGCACTTGTGTGACTTTTATTCTCTCAAGTATTATTGGAAAAGCACAAAACATGAAAAAAAAATCATGTTGCAGGATAGGAATTAATAAGAATCAGAAGATGAAAAAAAATCAGAGAGAAAAAAGCATCCTGTTGAATCCTGTTGAATATGTACAAGAATTTTATACATTCATGTCAAAACCCATTTCTACATTTTAAAATTTTGTGGATTCAGATTTCCAGAAAAACATGTCCACTGAAGTATGTACAAAAATTCATTTTCTAATGGAAAAAGAGCTTAAAAGTTCAAACACTTGGAAAAATGTATGCAATGGTGTGTAAGTTAAAGGAAGTGTAATTGTATAAAAATGCATAAGACTTTCTTTCAAATATTTTTTGCTGAATTGATAAATGGTTGGAGTAATCTGTGAATGTCAGGCAAAATGAAATATAGCTTTACTAAGGAATCAAAGAGAATTAGAAAGTCAGGGAACAGAACTTTTGCAAATAAATCAATATACAACAAGGCAGGAAATTGTGACTATAAATTGTATAGTGCTAGAAATGCAAACAATACTCATGACCAAAGTAGAGTAAAACATTTTAGACTTTTATAACACTTGTGTATGGGGTTTGTCATTAAATGTTATGTGCCCTAGTAAATATGCTCTGCTCTAAAATATATTTGGAATGACCTAGCATTTGATAAGATGGTCAGCTATTTAAAAGTTTTAAATAAATAAAATATGTATTTAATTTTATTTACAAATTATTGTATGTTTTTAGAATTTTAAATGTGTGTGTGTGTGTGTGTGTTTCTGTCTAAATATGAGGCCTTTACACTTTTCTAGATATATTCTTTCTTCTGTTTTGAGAGAGAATTTTGTGTAGACGTGGTGAGGAGTGAATCTTTTAATTGCAGTATTATTGATAATTATTTAAGCAATTATTTACCACCTCTATTCAATTCACTACATGGACTGTTTCTGTTTAGATGAGTATTTTATTCCAATACATTTTAGGACAATTGGGCAAAACTGGATTAAATGATTTTGATAAAAATCATCACTGTTGTCACCATCATCATCATCATCTCTGCACTGCCCTCACCAGCAAAGCTCAGCTTAAAGAACAAAAATAAAATGTTAGAAAATATATAATGTTTATAATTTTGCACATTTTAATTAAGGTAATAGGCTTTGCAAGCAATCATTTAAAACAATTTGTTTTTATCATTGTAACTAATGAATAATGAATCATTCATATTCAAATTAAAGGGTTGTTTGAAGTACAACAATATAAATATTTTGTTTATCGCATGTTTATTTGTTTATTTATTTGGGGCCATTAAATTCATAATAATTGGTCTTTAAAAAAAAATACACACACAGTCACATTTATTGAGAAATCTAAAATCAAATACAATTCCTAAACATTATTCCCAGGGTGAAGTCACTGTTGTTAAGATTAACTCTAAAAGAGGGCATGCTCAAATTGGAATTTCAAAAATAGCAAAAAAGAATGAGAAACAAAATTATGTAACATCATTAAACATGGATGCTAACCTCACAATTAGTATAAAAGCTATGAGAGGCAAAAAGACCCAGGGAAAGATACATGCTCAGCCTTACAAGATAGAAAGATCTGCACATGGATTAGAGAACAAGCGAAAGTATATAACATCATCAAGGGAGTAAAGGAATTGAAATGGAAATGGAATGGTCACATAGCAAGACAGACTGATGACAGGTAGACCAAGGCAGTTATAGAATGGACCCCACTTGATAAAAAGCATCCACAAATGAGAACTAAAACAAGACAGATCAACAACATCAGCAAGTATTGCGGTCCAAATTGGTAAACGAAAGCTCAGGATCATGTTAGTTGAAAACATGAGGAAGAAGCCTTCATCATGCAATGGATATACAGTGACTAAAATGATGATGATGATGTTTTAGTATTTAAAAAAAAAACTGATATTATAGAAAGCAGAATAACAGTGGGTTGGTCTTCTAATCCAACCCCTTATTCAAGTAGGAGAACCTATATTATTTTGGACAAATGGCTGTCCAATCTTTTCTTAAAAACCTCTGGTGGTGGAACACTCAGAACTTCGGGAGGCAAACCATTCCACTAGTTAATTGTTTTTACTGACAAGTAATTTCTCCTCATTTCTAGCTATTGTTATTGCTTTGCAGTTATATATATTTATTATGGTTTGTTGCCCAGCCATCCAAATATTTAGACTGGATTTGGTATTTTTATTCACCTATCAAATCCTTCCCAAGAATCTGGGTAGGCAGATGTTGATGCTTGGTGGTGTCAGGGGTATTGTTGCAGGATGTAAGCTGTTTTATTTATTTTCCATATAAGTATTTATATTATTTATATTGATGTTATTTTATTACTTTTTATATCTCATGTGCTATTGTTTCTTACCTGCTCAAAATAATTAAGCTGATATTTTATTAAATATCACTGGTACTTTTGAAATGTAGGATAACAGAAAATGCCTCAAATTAATGATCAATCCATAGTTTTTATCAAAACAGAAATAAAACAATCCAGTGAGATCATTCATCCACATATGATAGGACTGCATATTAAACACTGAACATTAGCATGAAAC
The DNA here is from genome assembly GCA_004320025.1 of Laticauda laticaudata. NCBI lineage: Eukaryota > Metazoa > Chordata > Lepidosauria > Squamata > Elapidae > Laticauda > Laticauda laticaudata. Next base: position 28,618 of record BHFT01077762.1, read on the forward strand.
TATTGTAAACATTGAATTTACTTTTCAACAGGATATTCTTCTGTAACTTTACTAAACTATGAATGTGATCGCATAAAATTTTCTAAAGCAGATCTATATATGGTAATTGTTGTAAATATAATATGTAGCTTTGATTGGAAAGTTTATTTGTTTCATTCTCTGAAAGAATGACTACTTGAGGGGGAATATTCCTCAGTGTCTGAAATAACTCTGTACCTTAAAAGCATATCTGACAAAGAATTTGAGAATTTTTTAGAATTACCTTGAAACTGTTTTTAGACTGGTTGTTACTACAAACTGGTAAGGTAGCCAGAATTTGATTGTCCATCTATATAAATACGTAAATGTAATATGTAAATTTTATTGGATTTTCAAGACTTTATGATTTATACTATACTGATTACTTTTTGAAATTTATATTTTGTTAAAGTTCAATGTTGAACTTAGTTTTCTTAAAAATATATAATAGTTAAGTTTTTACAATTAATAAACAAAAAAAATATTTTCTTTACTACTGTAATTTCCATTAATTGGGCATCGTATTTTTTAATGAACTTTTATTAAGTTTTAACAAAACAAATAAAACATCTTATTTGAATACAGCATCGTTCTGATAACATATGGAAATGTTATCACATTTCCATACAGACATAATTTCATATGCATTTCATCTTATGTATTCAACTTCATATCTTATGACTCTTTTTTCTACTTCTCACTATTTATCCCTTTACTTTTCTTCATTTTATTTATGGTCATCTCATTTTCTTCTTATTCAATTGTATTTCTTTTACAAAAATTTCGATAATTATTATTCATTGTACTTATACTTTCATTTGTCTTGTTTACAATTTCATATGTTCTCTTCCAACATTCTTAAGAAGCAAAATTCTCCCTATAATTGCCAATCAAAGTGCAACACTTTTAAATCTTATTGTTATTATCATATGAAATCTCATCAAACATTGAATTTGTGCATTCTAAAATTATAAAATTCAAATTTATAATATCTATTTTATACCATGTAGATCTCATCATTCAGACTCTGCTTGGTACTTCCCCTAGAAAATGTAAAAAGAAAAATTCTAAAAACATAGCAAAAATTATATATATACATATGGTTTTTTCTTCATCCTGATTGGATGAGAGTCTTGGTCTGTGTTTATTGGTCTTGGAGTTTGCTGTCTTCTGCTTGATTGGTGTTTCTAGTTTCTTCTGTCTGTTTTGTGGCTTTGATTGGCTGGCAACACTGTGTTCCTATAT